>ML372343.1:14878-86476 GCA_005239525.1 Nicotiana knightiana
TCAAGTAAAGAGAGAATGCTTAATCAAACATTTAAATTATACTAAGAATCATAGGTTAGCACCAAAAATCAGAAGAGAAAGCGTTTTGAAAGAGGTTAAGAAACCCTAGTTGAAAATGAAGCGTTATTTTAGAGAAATCAGAAAACTTTTAAGGAAAATAATAAAGAGCCCATAATATACACAGATCTCAGTCATATCTAAAAGAAAATCGAAAAATACCAGGGGTTAGGGTTTCAGAGAGTTGAAAAACAAGGAAAACCTTAAAGATGTCGCCAGCGTTAGCCGAAAAAGTCATGGCTCTTACTCAGATGGCCGGAGGAGGCCGGAAGATGGCATGAGGGACCATAGGTAGGAGCTGAACCACTCCAGGCTCTCTTGAGGGCCTTAGGGTGCCATTAGACCGGTGTAGGGTGAAGCAATAATAGGAGACAGTGAAGGACCACAGTCTCTGGCGAGGGAACTAGCCCGAGAAGACGAACAAACTCCATCGGAGGTGGAGAGATAAGGGAAGGTTCTAGAGAGAACTAGAGAGAGAGATAGAGAGAGAATGAGAGATTGGGAAATGAGGGGTCGGGGGGGTAAGTCTAGGTTTAATTATGGTAGGTGGGATCTGGGCCGTTGATCTAATTTGATCAACGGCTCAGATAGATCCGGGGTTGGGCCAGGTATGGAATTGGTTTGGGCTGGGTATGGAATTGGGTTGATTAAATTCTGATGGGTTGGGTTAGAATTTAAATAAATGTGGCTAATTGTTAAACACCCATTTAAAATAGATAAATAATTAAATAAAGTTAGCTAGTAACCATATAAGATGAAATTGAATGCTAGATAAATGAAATTAAGGTAATTAATGAGTATAAAAAATATAAAATGAAATAATTATTGATTTAAATGGTATAAAATGTACAATTAGGCCATAGTTGCAAAGTTATTGTAATTATGGTCAAATAATGCCAAATTGGCTAATTTTTAAAATAATTAAATCCTAATAGGATTTCAAAAAAGATATATTGACTGGGAAATATTTTGAAATTATTTATAATACATTTTATGAATAAATATTGGATATAAAAAATACTTGAATAAATTGGGAAAGGATTTAATAGAAATATGAAAAATCTCGGGAAAATACCAGTTACTATAAAGAGCGGTTTTGAGGGTATATATACAAATTTTAAAATAATTTGTGAAAAAATTGGGTATCAATAGCTGCCCCTCTTTACCCGGGAAGGATGGAAGAGTTGTCGGGTAAAGATATGATGGCAATTTTGACCGAGTGGAAATAGCTTGAAAGGTTCAGGCCGCACCCTGGTTCCTGAGCTGCCTACATATCCCTGGTCTTACAGGAATCAGGACGTATGTAGTTCCGGGGTCATCAGTGAAGTATACCGATGAAGTTTTACAAGAACGGACGCCAAGTACAGGGTTAGAACGAGCAAACGGTTTACGGGATGGTTAGGAGACCTGAAGCGGAACCGCATCCGCCTGGATGGTTGTTGCTTACCGGATTACCTGCAAATAAATAATACAAGCGTATATTGTGCGTAATTTAAACATGATGCAAATTTCCGTTGGACGATGAATGTTGTCTTTGGACGGTTAAGGATGACATGTTTAGACCATGATGTCCTGGGCCATGAATTGCTTTGATGACGGATTCACATGCCATGAAATGATGTTCTCGGGCCATGGGGATGGTGCCTCCGAACCATGACGCCTTTGAATAATGATATGCAAATGATAAAAGAGATCCTCATGCCATGACATGGTGTTCTCGGGCAATGAAGATGGTGCCTCCGAACAATGACGCCTTTGGATAGGTTGGCAATATTTCAGCCCATGAAGATGCAATAGCATGATGCTGAAAAGACAGAGCTTAGTCTTGCGAATTTAAATGGGCAGAGCTTAGCCTGAAAGGAAGCGAATGATAGAGACAGGGGTTGCTTTTGAAAAGTAAATAGGAGATAGCGTTTAGTCTCGGAAGGCAGAAAGGTAGTCTTATGCAATATGCGGATGCAGATGGAGACAACACTTAGTCTCGGAATGCAGAAAGGTAGCCTTATGAAAGATGCGGATGCAGATGGAGACAACGTTTAGTCTCGGAAGGCAGAAAAGTAGCCTTATGCAAGATGCGGATGCAGATGGAGACAACGTTTAGTATAGGAAGGCAGAAAAGTAGCCTTATGCAAGATGCGGATGCAGATGGAGACAACGTTTAGTCTCGGAAGGCAGAAAAGTAGCCTTATGGAAGATGCAGATGCAGATGGAGACATCGTTTGGTCTCGGAAGGCAGAAAATTAGCCTTATACAAGAATTGAATAAACGACAATAGAAATTCTTAGCTGGTAATAGATCGCAGTATCGTGATCGTTGTGAGCATTACAATTTATGAAGCATTATTTCTTGCTGATAATAAATGTTGGCATGTGCGACGATTTCGAGAGTCGTATTTTTGAATAGTATCTGTCCTTCGGTGGATAGCCTGTTTTGGGATTTTGCAATTTGTGCCTGCATCCAAAGAAAGATCGTGAGTTTTGTAAAGGGGGAAGGTTAGTTCTCATTCACGCTGGCTATGCTTGGCTCGCTTGCTTGATTATGATGATACTGTCTGTATCATTGGGGTAGCGTTTGCTAAATAAGTTGTTTCAAAAAAAAAAATATGCATGATTTTGTAAGAGTGTAATATATAATCTGAAATAGTTTTACGTGGCACGGCTTGAGACATTGCGACCTCTTCTACTGCGGAATTTTGAGGGTCATCAAAATTCTGCCCCAGTTTGCTGGGTGGATGCCTCTGACTGCTGATCGCGCTGTGACTGGCTGAACTTGCTTCGAAATTTTGAGGGTCCTCCTTAAAATTCTACCCCAGTTTCCAATTACGGGGAAAAATAGATTTTTATTGAATTATGACCGAACCCATAGGGCTGCCTACGTATCCCCTCTTAAACGGGAATCAGGTCAGGCGTAGTTCAAATTACATCATTGAGAAAGCATAAAGATTACACATAGTAGCGCTTGACTGCATCTGAATTGATTGGCTTGGGCCAGACTTCTCCGTCCATTTCTGCAAGTATAAGTGCTCCTCCTGCCAGCACTCTATGAACCGTGTACGGACCTTGCCAGTTGGGAGAGAACTTCCCCCTGGCTTCATCTTTATGCAGAAAGATTTTCTTTAACACCAGCTGCCCTGGTGTGAATCGCCTCGGCATGACTTTCTTGTTGAAGGCCCTGGCCATCCTGTTCTGATATATTTGACCATGACACACTACATTCATTCTCTTCCCGTCTATGAGGGCTAGTTGCTCATAACGGCTTCTTACCCACTCTGCATCGCTGAGCTCAGCTTCTTGTATAATTCTTAGAGATGGAATCTCCAGTTTAGCAGGAATAATAGCCTCTGTACCATAAACTAGCATATAGGGAGTTGCCCCTGTTGATGTGCGGACAGTGGTGCGGTATCCCAGTAAGGCGAATGATAACTTTTTATGCCATTGCTTATGCCTTTCTATCATCTTTCTTAGTATCTTCTTGATGTTTTTGTTAGCGGCCTCGACGGCTCCATTCATCTGAGGTCTATATGCTGTGGAATTCTTGTGTTTGATCTTGAAAGTTTCACACATAGCTTTCATCAAGTCACTATTGAGATTAGAACCATTATCGATGATGATTGACTCTGGAACTCCGAACCGACAAACAATGCGGTCGCGGACAAAGTCGGCCACAACTTTCTTGGTAACTGCTTTGTAGGAGGCTGATTCGACCCATTTAGTGAAGTAGTCAATGGCGACCAAAATGAACCTGTGGCCATTGGAATCGTCCGGCTCAATTGGTCCAATAATGTCCATACCCCAGGTGGCGAACGACCATGGTGAGCTTGTTGCATTGAGCTCACTTGGAGGTACTTTTATCATATCCCCATGTATCTGGCAGTGGTGGCACTTCCGAACATACTGGATGCAGTCCGTTTCCATAGCCATCCAAAAGTAACCAGCTCGGAGTATTTTCTTTGCTAAAAAAAAACCATTCATATGTGGGCCACAGGTCCCTGCATGAATTTCTTCCAGCAACTTTGATGCTTCCTTCGCGTCAACACACCTTAATAACCCCAAATCAGGAGTCCTCCTATACATTATTCCTCCACTGTGGAAAAAAATGTTGGACAATCTCTGAAGTGTGCGTTTCTGAGTGGAATTTGCAAGCACGAGGCATTCTCCTTTTGCCAAGTACCTATCGAGGTCATGAAACCAAGGATTTTCGTCTACTTCTTCTTCGATATGGGCACAGTAAGCTGGCTACTTATGGATTTTTATGGGAATAGGGTCGATGAAATTCTTGTACGGATGCTGGATCATTGAGGACAAAGTAGCTAATGCGTCAGCGAACTCATTCTGGATTCTGGGGACGTGCCGGAGCTCTATTTTTGTGAACCTTTTTCTTAATTCTTGTACGTGGTGCAGATACGGCAGTATCTTGGAATTATTTGTTGCCCATTCTCCTTGTACATGATGTACCAATAAGTCTGAATCACCGATCACTAACAGCTCCTGGACGTTCATGTCAATGGCCATATTGAGCCCAAGATGCAGGCTTCATATTCGGCCATATTGTTGGTGCAAGGGAACCTGAGTTTGGCGGATATCGGATAATGCTGACCGGTCTCTGATACTAGTACTGCTCCAATATCGACTCCTTTGAAGTTTGCTGCTCCATCGAAGAACATCCTCCAACCATCATAGGATTCTACAATGTCTTCTCCTATGAATGATACCTTCTCATCAGGAAAATATATTTTCAGGGGTTCGTATCCTCCGTCTATGGGATTCTCAGCAAGATGGTCTGCCAGAACTTGTCCTTTAACTGCCTTCTGAGTCATTAAACAATGTCGAATTCACTCAACAGGATTTTCCACTTGGCTAGCTTGCCAGTTGGCTATCTTGCCCGTGGGCATGGGCTTCTGAAAGATGTACTTTAATGGATCCATCATTGATATGAGATATGTTGTGTAGGCAGAGAAGTAGTGTCTCAGCTTTTGGGCGACCCAAGTTAGAGCACAACAGGTACGCTCTAATAGAGAATATCGGGCCTCATATATAGTGAACTTCTTGCTGAGGTAATAAATAGCTTGTTCCTTCCTTCCTATTTCATCGTGCTACCCCAGAACGCAGCCGAAAGCTCCATCTAATACTATAAGATAGAGTAGCAAAGGTCTACCTGGTTCGGGCGGTACTAGGACTGGCGGTGTTGACAAATATTCCTTGATTCTGTCGAAAGCCTTTTGACAATCATCGGTCCATTTGGTCGCAGCGTCTTTCTTTAACATCTTACAGATTGGCTCACAGATGATTGTAGACTGTGCTATAAACCAACTGATGTAATTAAGCCTCCCTAATAAACTCATCACGTCTTTCTTGTTCCTTGGTGGTGGTAAATCTTGAATGACTTTGACCTTGGACGGATCCAATTCCATTCCCCGACGGCTTACAATATATCCCAGCATGAACCCCGAATGTACACTTCGCGGGGTTTAGTTTCAGTATTTTCGCAATCTATTGAATAACTTCCCCAAATTCTCCATGTGATCAACAACTTTCTTTGATTTGATAATGACATCATCTACGTACACCTCGATCTCTTTGTGAATCATGTCATGGAATATGGTGGTCATGGCCCTCATGTAGGTGGCCCCTGCATTCTTTAGACCGAATGACATCATCTTGTAACAATACACTCCCCACAGCGTAATGAACGTCGTTTTCTCAGCATCTTCCTCATCCATCTAAATCTGGTGATAACCAGCGAAGCAATCCACAAAGGATTGTAATTCATAATTGGCGCAGTTATCAATCAGAATGTGTATATTTGGCAAGGGGAAGTCGTCTTACGGACTGGCCCGATTGAGATCCCGGTAGTCGACACAGACTCGGACCTTCCCGTCCTTCTTTGGCACAGGTACAATGTTGGCTAACCATGTCGGGTACTCCACTGCCCGGAGAACTTTGGCGTTGATCTGCTTGGTAACCTCTTCTTTGATTTTCAAACTCATGTCGAGTTTGAAATTTCTGAGCTTTTTTTCACTGGTGGACACATTGGATTGGGTGGCAGTTTGTGAGCCATAATAGACGTACTTAGACCAGTCATGTCATCATACGACCATGCAAATACGCCCTCATACTCTTTTAGAAACTTTGTGTATTCTTTCTTTTCTGATGGTGACAAATGAATGCTGATACGAGTCTCCTTGACGTTTTCTAAATTTCCCAGGTTGATAATTTCGGTCTCATCCAGGTTGGACTTAGGTCTGTTCTCAAAGTTCTCAACTTCTTTGACAATCTCGTCAGGTATGTCATCCTCTTCTAAATCAATGTCTGTTTGCCGCGTTGTCTCATTGCATGTCACACTCATCGGTTCATCAAGACAAGTAATAGTAATGCTGTATAAATAAAGTAATGAGAGAAAACAATAACAAAAAATATCAGTTTCGTAAAATTTAGAAGATGCCTTGATAGATTGAATAATTGTTTTGAAAATTGAAGATCTTTATTGCAGAAATTGAAAAATGTAGAAAAAGGAAAATAAAACTGTAAATAATGCTTGTTTTAGCCTTGAACCCCGAGGCTCGTCGGGCTTTGGTTGTCTTGATAGACCAATTCTTGAGATATGCCCCCTTGATCACAGTCTGTATGGAAGGGCCTTCCTCCCCCTCGAGGACAACACATCAATCCATATCATTATTCTCTAGGAACAAACTCCTCATTGCTGCAAGTGCTTCTTCTTCATCTGAACCGTAGATAGTGTCGGCCTGCTTGAAAGTAAGCTCAAGATGAGGTATCGGCTGCTCCAAAGGGTAATAGGGACCGCGCCAAGGTGGAGACCAGTCGTTGAATTCCTGCCAAGTGTACTCATACCCCAGGCCGAAAGTGGTGCCGTGCTCCTTGAGCTTTATGGGCTTCGTGATCCCTTGGAGGTTTTTACCGAGTCCTTTGCCTGGATCGTATCCTCTCCAGTTCAGGATGCTCTCAATCTTATTATCCCACAATTTGTCCTTGTCGATAGCATTGACCCGTTCAATATGGTGATAAGTTCCTCCGCCTATCTTTCTTTTCCCATCAATCACCAGAATAGTTTGACGACTATAAATAGGGTTGCTACCATCACCATGAATAACCACCTCTTGGTGGTTCCACTCGAATTTTACCTCCTGATGTAGTGTTGATGCTACGGCCCCAGAAACATGAATCTAGGGGCGTCCCAACAACAAGTTGTAGGATGTCGGAACATCTATCACCTGGAAATCCACCTCGAACCAAGTTGGTCCCATCTGTAGACACAGACTAATCTCCCCCATGGTGGACCTTTGATAACTGTCAAAGGCTTTCCATTGATCGCCCTATCCTTTATCTCATGTAGCCCTTTACCCAATTTCTTGAGTGTTATCAACAGACAGATGTTAAGACTGGAACCTCCATCGATCAAGATTCTGGTGATGAAATGATCCTCGCACTGCACGGTGATGTGCAGTGCTTTGTTGTGCCCCAATCCTTCAGGTAGTAGCTCATCCTCATGAAAAAGTGATTTATGACTCTCCAGTACCTTGCCTACCATATTGGCCATTTCCCCACTAGTGATGTTGTTTGGCATATATACTTTACTCAACACTTTCAACAAAGCATTTCTGTGTGTTTCGGAATTCTGCAGCAGAGAGAGGATGGATATTTGTGCAGGTGTCTTGTTCAGCTGGTCGATGACTGAATACTCCTTAGCCTGTATCTTTCTCTAAAGATCATCAGGACCCGTTTCGATAAGGGGAGGCTGGTTGGCAGCCTGCTTGCTTGACTCATCCAGATGCTCAGGGGTGTAGACCCTACCAGTTCTCGTCACACCCTGTGCTGCGACGGCTTCCTCAGACCTGACCTTGACTTTCCTTCTTTCCTTGGCTGTGTAGTCCCAAGGAATAGCATTCGAATAGAAGGGTGGCACGGTTGACATTGTCATAGGAATTGGTGCAACCATCTTTATTTCAAACGAAATGTGTGTTCGGGGTAGAAAGATTGCGACCTCGAATGAAGCTGGTGTATTTGCTGGAGATACAAACTCAACTTCAACTGGCACTGATGACTTGCCGGTGGCGCTGCCTCAAACTCAAATGGTATAGACATATTCACCTCAGCGGCCTCAGATGGATGAATTTGGATTATGATCGGTTTGAGAGTGACTGCGGATTTCTTTGGGTAATCACCTTCTGCGATCAACCCGATTGACCCTCGGGAACCCAATCATCTTCTATTTTAATCATATGGATACCTCTACCCTTATGGTCTGGAAGAAGATTATCGCGAACGTTTGGGGCGGGGTCTTTTGCCATAATAATCTCGTTGTCAATGAGAGCCTGTATTTTGTCCTTCAGAGAACAACATTCTTCGATGGTATGTCCCTTCATGCCGGAATGGTATGCACAGGATTTGTTTGGGTTGACCCACTGAGAAGGATTCTCCAGGGTGGAAGCAGGGATAAGTGTAACATAACCATCAGCTTTGATTTTTTCATATAGCTGGTCAATGGGCTCGACTATGGCGGTATATTGCTTTGGAAGACGAATATCAAAATTGGGACGGGGTCTATGGAAGTTTTGGCGTGCAGGGGTGATTGGTAATGAGATGGCTGGGAATTATAAGTGTGGTAGACAGGAGCGGGTTGTGGATATTTGTACGAAGTAGGTTGATATGTGGGTGGTGGAGTTTGGTAATTTGGTGGTGGAGCTTGGTAATTTAGTGGTGGATCTTGGTAATTTGGTGAGGGATGATATGTGAGTGGAGGTGTCGGATAGGTTTGGTACTTGAGTGGGGACTTGGTTCTTTGTGAAACCATTATGGCTCCCACATCTCTCTTCTTAGACACACCACCGGACTGTAGAGCCTTGTTAGTGGATTGCAAGGCTTCAAAATTTGTGACCATACCGCTTTTAATACATTCTTCAATCCGCTCACCCAATTTGATGATGTCAGAGAACTTCTGGCCCTCAACCATCATTAACCGTACATAATACTGCGGGTCCTGAGCCCGGACAAAGAACTTGTTCATCTGTTCTTCCTCTAGAGCAGGTATGATTTTAGCGGCTTCGGACCTCCAGCGAGTAGCATACTCGCGAAAGGTTTCTGTAGGCTTCTTCTTCAAATTTTGAATGTAGAACACATCTGGTGCATTCTCTGTGTTGAATCTAAACCTGTCCATGAAATCAGATGCCATGCTTACCCAGTTTGACCATTTCTTGGGGTCTTGGACGATGTACCAAGACAGTGCATCTCCCTTCAAACTCCTCATGAACAACTTCATGCGGATTCTTTCATCCTTTCCCATGCCAACCAATTTGTCGCAATATGTCCTCAGATGGACTCTCGGATCACCAGTACCGTCAAACATTTTGAACTTTGGAGGTTTGTACCCCTCGGGCAGTTCGACATCAGGTTGGATACAAAGGTCTTTATAATTCAACCCTTCAATACCCTTGGTCCCTTCAACATCCTGAACTCGGCTGGTCAGTTTCTTAAGCTCCTCGGCCAGGTTCTTGATAAGTAAATCCTTTTCATCAGGCTCGGATGCCAGTGGGATAGGCGGAGTGGAGTGGGTCATGGTTTCCACATAGATGGGATTTTTCTAGGTGTGTAAGTGGTTGTTTGTGGGGTTTTGAGGTTCTGGGATGAGTAGTGGGGTGTTGTTTGCGGTGTGGCAAGTATTGTACTGTGTCGGGATAGTTTGGTTCTTTGGGGGAGTGATGTGATGATGGGGTGCGGGATGATTTTGCTGTTTTGGGATATTTTGTGGGGGTGCGGGGTTTTGAGCATTTGGAAGGTTGACGTCAGGGACGTTGAGAGAAAATGACAAGTTGGCCAGATTCCGGATTTGATCGAGTTCTTCCTGAAACTTCAGCAATTTTTGTTCAAGTGGCGACATGTTCTCATGCAGGACCTGAATACTTCGACCATTAGTGGCCTCTACCCTTTCAATCACATTCTCCTTTCTGATGTTGCTGGACTCTTCCATCTTACTTTTGCCTTTGTCTTTGCCCTTAGGAGGACTAGGGGGAGGAGTAGGTGGAGGGCCCTTGGATCTGGTGCGATAGGCTGATGATGCCAGAATGCACGAACTAACCTTTGGGGAGGGGAGTAAGAAAAAATAAAAACAAAAGGTAACCAAGTCAGTGAGGATTATGAAAAGAGTATTGCAGTATTTAAACACATAATGCGGAAATGAAAGCGTGTCCTAAGTTGGGGACCTCTTTGTGCCTGAGATAGGCCTAGCGACAAATTGGTTTAGAGAACTTAAAATGCTAAATGCCTCATTTTATTGATAATAAAATAGACAAATCCCGAAACGACAGACGAAAAAATAAAAATCACTAATGGCCATTGGCCTTATTACATTGATAGAAAGATAAAGACATTCCTATCTACTTGGCACTAGAAGGACCTTCCCCAGATTCGGCACTCCTGCTTTCTTCTAACAACTTTCCCAGCTCGTGAAGTCCCAGCAGCAGATAAGTTTTGGCTAGGTATCCCCCTGCAGCTCCCTCAACCTTTTGAAAATCTTCAACCCTTTTGATGAACTTTTCTTCCAAATCGATTATACCTCGTTCCAAATACCCTAGCCTCTTGTTGGCGCTGATAGCCATGTCCTTCCATTCTTCGATAAGTCTTTTGTTGGAGTCATGTATCTTGTGGTGATCATCCTCATTTTCCCGGATCCTTTTACGCAACCGGTTGAACTTGACTTGTGCTTCAGCCCTTTCATCTACAACCCTATTACCTCGGACGTACCCTGGCTTGCTCTGACCACCCAGATCTTCTTCTAACTAGCCAAGATATAAAGGAGTATAACCGGAGTGATACCTGTCCGGTTCGATGGTGTATTTATCAAGTACCTTGCAGTGCCATAGGTGCTGAGCTTGGAACTTGTGAGGATTGTCATTATTTTGAAAGTCGGCTCAGAGATGGCTCATCTTCTCGACCCTAGGGATGACTTCCTTCCTTCCTGCCTGCCTCATAACTCAAAGAGGGATGTAAGGGTATGTCCCCCTCAGACCAATTAGTACCAAAAATGATGCGTCTCGGGATCGAATGATGAACTTATCCGTTGGAAACCATTCGAACATCCATTGAACCTGTTCTTCAGTCAGGTTATCAAAAAGCTCGACCCATCCTTCAGCATCTTCAGGTTGAGCGAACATGTCAGGAATATAGTTCATTCGCTTTGGGTGATGGAAAGCGATGTGGTCATCCCACATTCGGTGGTGGATGTCCTGTCGATATTCCCCCTTTTGGAGATGTTCTACGAGCTAGAGTTGGAGTAATAGATTGCAACTTTCGAAATGCTTTGCTCCTTGTTGACATTTTTCTAAGGCCCGGTACATATCTGCAATGATCATGGGCACGATGCTGAAATATTGCCCATTTAACCCTTTCATTATGGTCTTAGTTACCATGGCTAGCCTGGTATGGATCCTTTCTTTCTTCATCGGGAACACGATCAATCCCAAAAAGAAGTCCATAAACACGAACACTCGGCGATGGACGTGTCCCAGAGAGGTGATAGCAAAATCGTCATGGTAGGTACGGTATGATTTGTCGTAGCCATATCGTTCATACAAGTAGTCAAAAGGAATGTACGAATCCTCCAGACATACCATTTCCGCGTCCTTTTTCAGACCCATCATTTTGAGGAAACTTCTGCCCGTACAGTTCTCAGGCATCAGCAACCCCGGAGTTTCCCATACTAGGTTAGCCAACGCTCCTATCTCTTCTATCAACGGTGCCATTTCGATGTTCCCAAAGCGGAACAGAGATCTTTCGCGATCCCAGAACAGGGTAGCAGCCTCTACTATCATTTTGTTAGGCTGGATTTCCAGAAGAGATGGTAGATTACCCAAGTGCTTCCTGACGATAGCTTTGTCGCTAGAGTGTAGATCCTCCCACCAACTCAGCAATTTTGGGTGGATGTTGGAGACCATGCCGAATCTGGGGAATTCGGGCCTCATTTTTTTTTTCCTGCAAAACAAATAGGTTAGGCCCTTAACCCAACCGGACTCGACTATTTAACGTCAATAATTAGCAGGAAGCATTTAGTTCTCCAAATAAATGCACAGAACGTGAGGGCGTCCATTGGGGTTTAGGGAAACCCGGTGGACTTTTGGATAAGGCTATCTTAAAAGCTATCGTGCAGACGACACTTTAGCTTTGACTAGGTTTGACCATGATGCATGCAACAGTTCAACAGAGTAAGGTTTCTATGGGGTTTTAGACTGGTACCCTTGAGCGGACAACTCAAGGGGGAAAGACACGTAACCGCCGACTGCACCGCTGATCGACTGGTTTTACCGCTAATAAGACTTTCCGAATTTAGTGGGTGATAAAATAGGAAAGACGCAACCACTCATCAAACGTTGCTATAGTATCATGTTTGGCACGAGTGGAATATGAATGTTGAGCATGATTTATGCAATAAGTATTAAAACAAGTTGTCACGTATTTGCATGTTAAAGAAAGCGGTAAACACGACAATAATGATTTAAAGCAGTTACAAAAAGGAAACAAAGAGAAATGTCAGTTACGTTTGGAAATAAATACTCAAAGTAAACAATTAATTACATGCAACATGAATGGGAAAGGGTTCAAGTGTTTAAAATAAGGCATAAACTCACGAAAAAATTTGAAATGGTAAAAGCCTATAATCCCCAGCAGAGTTGCCATGCTGTCGTGCACCCTTTTTTCCCTCGTGGAGATCGGGTTTATGAATTCAGAGGATAAACAAATAGGCAGATTTGTTTTATAACTCAAGGAAAACATGCTCTTAATCAGTTTGCCTACTAATTTAAAAGAATGACCTATTAGTGTTAAGCAGAACACACGAGAGACAGATTTCTAATTTTGAAAAATTAGTTACCTAAGTCTTGCCTAGGCGGGAGCAGTGTATATTAACAGAATTAATAAAGGAACTGTTGCAAATTATTACTTAAACATGTTGTTCTAGGTTGTTCGGAACACAGAAGCATTGCCAATTATTCTTTAGAGAAAAACTGAGTGGGATGGTTATACCTTTTATACATTAGTAATTAGACTAAATGTAGTTGAGCGATTAAGGCCCTATAACATGATATCTAATGCACAGATAGAGATGCAGAATGATGCCTATGCAGAATTTCTAAGCATGCTTTCTAAATTCTCAATATTAATCATGGTTTCAGAAGATGCTAGAATGATAATTCATTTTAATGTTGTTTAGCCTAGGACAAGATTTCTAAGCGTACATGGCAGTGTGGAACATGACAGTAGAAAATACCATTTATTAGCAGGATTTTTCTAATTAAAATGAACATGCTGAACCAGTGGGCATGAGACCTAATAAACATAATTTCTAATGCGTGAATATGAACATGTGGGCCTAAACATGATCTCTATTGCACAGATAGGAAATAAAGTCTAATAGCATGATTCCTAATGCATGAATTTCAACACATAGGCCTAACCATGATCTCTATTGCACAGATAGGAAATAAAGTCTAATAGCATGATTTCTATCCCTTTAATATCTAATGCATGTGTATCTACCCCTCCCTTTTCACTATCCATCCCCTGAATTGTTCACAAATTATTACAGGCCAGGGATTTATGAATTACACAACCAAAGGAAAATAAGAAGTTACTTCTATAGGGAGCCTTCGATTAGGCCCAGATCTTCCAAACATCACTGCCTTATGGTATTGCATAGCCTTTCATAATCCGAATGTGTCAGAGTTCCCTAAGGACCTCAAGGACTCCCGGGCAGTGCTCACACCCAGACATAGCCAAAAGAATTACACATGTGCAGTGTGGAAATGCCAGCTTTGTGTGTCAGAGTTTAGAGGGTACTCAAAGGGTTCCCAAAGCAGTGCTCACACGAAGGAGGCTGAACTTAACCTTCTAAGAGTGTGTGTGAGGGTGCTTTTATTTAAAAGGATTTAAGTAAGGAACAATTTGAGAAAGAGTAAGTGAGAAAACAATTTTTGAAGAAGGAAATGGAAGCTTGACATCACAAAGGACCCAGGATAGTCCAACAAACACAAACATGGGTAATGGGATTAGGGACAAATACAGAGCATGTAAGGGCATACATACATCAGGCAGATAAGCACACGGACATGCAATCAGGAAACTTCTAAGGGTCTAGAGGATCAGGGAATATAGTGCTAGGTCAGATTAACACCTAAGGCCATGGTTAAACTAATGTACCAGTAATAGGCATGTAATAAGTAGGTTCTAAGTGTACAGAAACATGCTGGTCATAAATAGATAAAGCTTAATTTAAATATGCAGAGGGGACTTCAGGGTCCTAGATACATGTTGAAGAATAAGTAAGCAAGTTGGAAGCATGCTGAATCACAACAGTAATGAAACATGTTGGTTTGAAGACTGAAATATAAATTAGAACATACTATTGAAGTGGAGAAAGCAATAACACAAACAGGAAAGTAGGAGAATGCACAATTGTTAGCCTTGGCTTGCAGCCGGCTAACCTAGAGTAGTGGTAATTAGCACAAAAGAGAGAGCAGAAAGTCTTTTGAATTGTGAGAGAGATATTTTGAACAGATTAGTTCGTGTCTGTGTGTGTATATGAATAGAGTATATATAGTTTTGAAAAACAGGCAGAGGAATAAGGTAAAAATAATAGTTTAGCAATATATAGAAATAATCATCAATTAGAATCAATTTAGTATACAGACTTCCTTTAGTTAAGGAATCATACCCAAACGGTAACAAGTAGTGGCAACAAAAGGAAAGGAATCAAGTAAAATGTATATAATTATAGAAATAAACACAATTAGGATCCAATCAATACAAGTACTCCCCACAATTAAGGAGTCGCAGTTCAAACGGATACCACATTAGTAAAGAAGGAAAGAGAACTAATTTGAAAAACTGATTTTAATCGTACAAAGAGTAGTAAAGAATAGGGAATGTGATTAAGGTTAGGTACATGATATATTAATTAAGGAAAGTATATAATTAATTGACAACATACTTATACATAATAGAAGGTAGAAAATAATTCTTAAAATTAGTAAGAAATCCCTCGAAATCACAGGGAATCAGTTATCAAATAAGGCAAATGTCATACAAATATGCAAAATTAGTAAAGAGTTCTAAGGAAAAAATACACAATGTCACAGTTCTAAGGAAATAGAGGAGATAACACTGATTTATCATGACACTATGAGAATAAGCAGGTAATAAACTAGAATCAGGACCAGAAGGAAGAACAATATCAACTATGAGTTAGGGTTTCGTATAGAGCATGATATAGTCAGGAATAATAGAACACAAAAACACTAACAAGCAAATATAAATAAGAATCACATAATCATAGGATATTTATGAGAAACATACAGATCAACTAAACACATCAACCAAGATGAACTCAGAACCCTAAAAATGGGGGGGGGGGNAATAATAAAGAGCCCATAATATACACAGATCTTAGTCAGATCTAAAAGAAAATTGAAAAATACCAGGGGTTAGGGTTTCAGAGAGTTGAAAAACAAGGAAAACCTTAAAGATGTCGCCAGCGTTAGCCGAAAAAGACATGGCTCTTACTCAGATGGCCGGAGGAGGCTGGAAGATGGCATGAGGGACCATAGGTAGGAGCTGAACCACTCCAGGCTCGCTTGAGGGCCTTAGGGTGCCATTAGACCGGTGTAGGGTGAAACAATAACCAGGAGACAGTGAAGGACCATAGTCTCTGGCGAGGGAACTAGCTGGAGAAGACGAACAAACTCCATCGGAGGTGGAGAGATAAGGGAAAGTTCTTGAGAGAACCAGAGAGAGATAGAGAGAGAATGAGAGATTGAGAAATGAGGGGTCAGGGGGGTTAAGTCTAGGTTTAATTATGGTAGGTGGGATCTGGGCCATTGATCTAATTTGATCAACGGCTCAAATAGATCCGGGGTTGGGCCGGGTATGGAATTGGTTTGGGCTGGGTATGGAATTGGGTTGTTAAATTCTGATGGGTTGGGTTAGAATTAGGTTAGAATTTAAATAAATGTGGTTAATTGTTAAACACCCATTTAAAATAGATAAATAATTCAATAAAGTTAGCTAGTAATCATATAAGATGAAATTGAATGCTAGATAAATGAAATTAAGGTAATTAATGAGTATAACAAATATAAAATGAAATAATTATTGATTTAAATGGTATAACATGTACAATTAGGCCATAGTTGCAAAGTTATTGTAATTATAGTTAAATAATGCCAAATTGGCTAATTTGTGAAATAATTAAATCTTAATGGGATTAAAAAAAATGATATATTGACTGAGAAATGTTTTGAAATTCTTTATAATACAATTTATGAATAAATATTGGATATAAAAAATACTTGAATAAATTGGAAAAGGATTTAATAAAAATATGAAAAACCTCGGAAATATATCAGTTACTATAAAGAGCGGTATTGAGGGTATATATACAAATTTTAAAATAACTTGTGAAAAAATTGGGTATCAACATTCAGTGGTAAGGCAAACTCTATGATCTTTAAAAAGCTTCACCAACTTACATTTTTCCTCCTTGAAAAGATCAAAACAGTCCCGAGTCACAATTCTACGTGAAGGAATTCAAAAGGTTGTGCAACTTTCATAAAATTCATTAAACCTTCCTTTTCAACAAAGCTGAAAGGAAGTTCATCAACGATCACCATATGATACAAAGCCTTCCTACATTGTTCTTGATCAAATTTCCAAGGAACAACAATTATATCACCCTTTACCCTCCGGAATAGGTTGAAAGGCTAATTTTGATTGACTTTTTCAACATCTAAAGGAATTTTTTTACAATTGGTCATATGCGTAAGCAGTGTTTTCGTACCATTATCTTTTGTATCAGCAAAATATTCTCTTTTGCAATGTTTAGAGACACCCTTTTTATTTCCTTCGGAATCAATAATTTGGTCAAAATGATCCCATGCAGGAGAGGCTTATATAGGTTTTTGCCCAGGGATCTCGCACCTGCGGACCCCTCATCGCAACTGCGCAACCGCATATGCGGTCGACTTTCACTTATCCGCTCCCTTTACGCACATGTGACTGCCTCCTCGCACCTGCGGTGTCACGACCCAAATTTCCCTCAGTTGGGTATCGTGATGACACCTAGTCTTAAATACTAGGTAAGCCTAATATTCAGGAATAACAACAATAATAAATACAATCTAATACTTTTCAGAAATAAATAATTATTTACACATTGTATATTCCCAAAATCCGGAAGTACAAGCCATAAGCTTTTAAGAATTAACACTAAAACTCCTAAAAATACCACTGTTCGGAAATAAGTACAACAGTGCAAACAAAAATATAAGATGGTGACTCCGAAACCGCGAATGCTGAAGCGGTTTTTTCCTCGAGTCTCCACAACAACAACCGCGCTACTAATAATCAATCGGCCAGCTATGCGAAAACCTGGAATCTGCACAAAAATGTGCAGAACAGTAGTATGAGCACACCACAGGGGTGCCCAGTAAGTATCAAGATTAACCTCGGTGAAGTAGTGACGAGGACTAGTCAAAACATCCACTAGTCTAATAAAACAGAATAAGTATCAATATAGGAATCAGGGAAATAATGATATACACATAAAGTCTACGCGATATAACTAAAAAGACAGTGAATTCGATAAATAAGGAAAACAATAAGTATCAGCGGAAAACCATGAAGTAACACAAAGACTGAATAGAACACAAACAAATCCGGCATGAAAATTTACAACACGTACATGTAATGACTCAACAAATTCAACCACTTCTACATCAAATTTGTAGTCATCTCCATGAGGTTCCAAACCTCGGACAAATCACCATTTACGGGTCCCAATATTCGAACCCTAACACTTAGCATCTTGCGCCATCATTCGAGTACTAACTGCACGGACAACTCACGTGCCAATTGGATCATTTCCACCCATACGGTAAGCACAACAAAAGTATCTATACGTGATAAGAACAAGGAGTCCTAAATCCATTAGTAGTACTTAACTACATGTATGCTTGTCCAGGTGTCCTAACATGATTTCAACAACCAATAAAAATAAGGAAAAGCAAAAAGGCAACACGTACATTTTCATCTCATAAGTTTCCACGCGAATAAACTCACACAGTAAGTGTTCCAGTACATAATATCAACAACAAGGAATGCCCCAAGGCCAACACAAGTATCACAAACAAATCCCTGACCTAGCCCACCTTGTCTCACCACGTGTGCAATAATAAAGTATATGCCCGCCTTGTTTCGCCATACGTGCATAAAACATGTTCCCACCTTGTCACGCTACATGCGCAACCCACATATACATATCCTGCCTTGTCACGCCGCATGTGCAATATCAATAGAAAAAAAACACGGCACGTTAGAAACCTCGTGCAAACCCCATATCAACAACCGCACGGCAGAAACCTCGTGCATCACAATAAGTCCAACCATGAAAATTGAAAATAATACAAGACATGGTAGATACATCAATTCAAGAACCTTGATCATAAGAAAAACAAGGCTAGTTCCCAAGGAGGAAGCACAACGAACAATACTAGGCATAATAAGTACAGCTCAACGAGGAAGAGAATAACACATAAGGTTCGTACCCTAATACACGGTTCAATCAACAAGGAATTCACACGAATCTGATAACTCCATATAAGGGCAAGTCACCTTCTACTCATTTCCAAAAGACCCGATTCTAAATCCACATCCGACATTAACCTCAACTAGCTGCATTAACTCATGTCTATACCCATAAGGCACGACCACACAATATAGCACATCACACATAGGCTCATGATAACACTTGGATCGCAATGGCTGCTCGAAGTCAACTAAGCATTGGCAATTAGCCTCATATCCAATAGAACTATATTCCCAACCTCCATCACACTGATAAAAATACAAGAAACACGAAGACTTCATAACCTTGACACCCAAATCACCAAGCCACAACTAACACCACCAAGCACACACCCCACAACATAAAACTCAAGGAGCACAAAACGAAAATGACTGAATATGAAAGGTGGAACACATAAGGAAACTATCAAACAAGCCTGATAGGCACAACTCTCTATCAATGCTAACTTACACAACAACATAACAAGGAAGGAACTAAAGCACATGAACAAATCACAAGGACCCCATCCTGGCATAACTTATATCACAATACACAGCCCGATTCAAACACTTCAAAACACACGAAATCACGAGGGTTTCGTTCTCTACTTTAATCGCAAATAGGATATATATATATATATATAACCCACCAACTGGAACTTTTTATTTCTAGATCACTTCCTTCAACAAAATTACAACACGTGTTGTCCCCCACACCAACGGAGCATAAGAATCACAGCTCGTAACCATTATACTCAGGAATCACATCAAGCCTACCGTACTGAACAACAGGAATTTACTACTATTCTCATATCTCTCAATACTAAATAGAAACAAACAATAGACATGAGATACAACTCATAGAATCTCCTAACAGGAGAAAACACAAAAATAGAGTGCAAAGCATGAAACTCACTCATAAACAAAACAACAATGAGGGAACTCGTCCCGACCAGCAGAGCTATAATGAATTACAAATGGTGCCCCTCTGTAACAAATCAAAACATACATGCACTATAACATCTAGCACAACGGCCTCCAGCCTACTATACGAAACACATCAATGGGTCGGGCCTTCCCCTCTTGGTCGCCCTCCACTCACCTGAATATCCTGATGTAACACATCTGCCCAAAGTCTGGGACAATCTCTCACCCTGTGGCTGATATCTCCACACTCAAAACAACCTCTCTGCTGACGTGGCTGTGGAAACTGTGCGACGAGTACTTGGAGACCCATGAGTACCTGAAACTCCATGCAAAGCCGGTAATGCAAATTGAAATGGCTGACCCACAAAACCTTTACCGTGTCGTACCCTGCCTCCATAATAAGAACCGGTAGATCTCTCCGGCCTATGAGGCCTCCTCGCCTCTCTGCCCTCTCTCTCCTGACCTCGTTTGACATCTCATAGTCTCGCCTGACATCTCTCTCACACTCCCGCCTGTCATCCCTCTCATGACCCAGCATGCCTTCAACTTTGCGAGCAATCCCTACCACCTGCTGAAATGAAACATCCGACTCTAACTCCCGAGCCATGCTGAACCGAATATCACGCCTGAGGCCCTAAATGAATCTACGAACACGCTCTCTAAATGTAGCAACCGAAGCAGGTGCATGCCTGGACAAATCACTGAATCTGACGGCATACTCTGATACTGACATAGTGCCCTAGCGCAGCCGCTCAAACTCCGCGCGCCATGCATCTCAGAGGGACTGAGGTACAAACTCTCTCAAGAACATCTCTGAAAACTGACCCCATGTAAGTGAAGCTGACTAGGCCAGGCTACCCAACTCATATGCCCGCCACCATTGATAAGCAGCCCCCCTAAGTTGAAACGTAACGAAAGCAACCCCGATCGTCTCCACAATAACCATAGTACGAAGAATGCGGTGACACTCCTCCAGGAAACCCTGGGCATCATCTGTCGCCAATCCACTAAAGGTAGGAGGGTGGTACTTCTTGTACCTCTCGAGTCTAAGTTGTTCCTCCTCAGATGATGCTGCCCTAACCACGGGAGGATTTGGGACCCCAGGTTGTGCTCCCATGACACCTGGAACCTGACCAACCTGATCTCGCTACTCTGGAGTGTGGGCGACGGGAGTCTGAGCTCCTCCCCCGCCCTGTGAAGTAGCTGGTGCACCCAGAATCAATCCCTCCTGAGTCAAGGTACCAATTATGTCCCAGAACTATGCCAAGGTCTCATGAAGTCCGGGTGTAACAACAGGCGTCTCCGGTGCCTGCCCCCCAACTGGAACTGCTGGCGGCTCCTCAGTGGTTGCTCTAGCAGGTACCCTAGTTGCAGCACGTGCCCCACGTCGGCCTCCACCTCTACCTCTTCCCCTGACAACATCTGCTCTGGGGGTAACATCCTTAGGATCTGCGGCCCGCGTCCTCACCATCTGTGAGAGAATGAAATGATAATTTCAAACTTCAAGATCAATGAACTCGCACAATAGGAATGAAGGAAGTGAAGATATCCTAATAGTTCCGTAGCCTCTCGAAGATAAGTATAGATGTCTCCATACCGATCCTCAAGACTCTACTAAACTCGGTTATGACTCGTAGCACCTATGAACCTAGAGCTCTGATACCAACTTGTCACGACCCAAATTTCCCTCCGTTGGGTATCGTGATGGCACCTAGTCTTAAGGACTAGGTAAGACTAATACTCAGGAATAACAACAATAATAAATAGAATCTAATACTTTTCTGAAATAAAACTCACTCAAATCTCGGATTTTCTATTGGGAAACTTTTTATCCCCTTTCCAAACTTTTACTCTCAATTTCCTTGATAAAATGAGGAAAACCACAATTGATTAATGAAAATAAACCAAATTCGAGTAATAAATTGTTACCCACAAGATTCCTCTGAATATCCGCCAAAGAATCGCCTTCTCCCGAGCTCAAAATTAAAAAATGGAGTGAAAATGAACAACCCTCGATTTTGTCCCATTTTTTGCCCAGCAATCCTTGCACCTGCGGACATTTCTCGCACCTGCGCATTCCGCACTTGCGGTCCAACCAGTCGCATCTGCGGAAATCAATAACTCCCACATCTTCGCACCTGCGCTTAAGGTCACGCACCTGCGGGCTCGCAGGTGCGACCAAAACCTCGCACCTGCGCCTCAGGCCTGGCTCCCNTTTCTGCCTAGCAATCCTCGCACCTGCGGACATTTATTGCACCTGCGCATTCCGCACTTGCGGTCCAACCAGTCGCACCTTCGGAAATCAATAACTCCCACATCTTCGCACCTGCGCTTAAGGTCATGCACCTGCAGGCTCGCAGGTGCGACCAAAACCTCGCACCTGCGCCTCAGGCCTGGCTCCCCAAATTCTGCATCTGCGGGCTTCCCTTCCGCGCCTGCGATCTCCCACCTGCGGCTACCCATCCGCAGGTGCGGAAAAACACCAGAACTCCAAAACCAGCAAGTCAGCAAACTCTAAATTCCCAAAAACAATCCGTTAACCACCCGAAACACACCCGAGGCCCCCGGAACCTCGACCAAACATACCAAACAATCCTATAACTCCATACGAACATAGTCGAGCTTTCAAACCACTTCACAAAACATCAAAATCGCCAATTATGCATGGATTCAAGTCTATGAACTATAAAATTTCAGAAATCCACAACCGATGCCGAAACACATCAAAACTAGTCCGAATGACCTGAAAATTTGACACACAGGTCACAAATGACACTACGGACCTACAACCACTTTCAAAATCCCATTCCGAGCCCGATATCAAATTTTCACTTATTGGCCGAAATTGCCAAAATTCTAACTTACGCCTAATTGCCTCAAATTACTCTACGGACCTCCAAAACCAATTCCGGACGCGTGCCTAAGTCCAAAATCATCATACGAAGCTGTTTGCATCACCTAAAATTTATTCTGAGGCCGTTTACTCAAAAGTCAAACCTCCGATCAACTTCCATCACTTAAGCTTCAAAAATAGAAATTTTTCTTTCCAATTCGACTCCGGATTATCCGGCAACTGAATCCAACCAGGATGCGAAGCTGTTCAAGACCTTATACCATTGAACAGAGCTTAAATTTTTAAAACGATCGATCGGGTCGTTACATGCGGGCTCGCAGGTGCGACCATGCCTCCGCACCTGCACTAATCGCCTAGTTGGTTTTTTCCACATCTGTAATCGTCCTCTCGAATCTGCGACCGTCACACCTGCGACTCCCCATCCGCAGGTGCGGCCACACCAGTAAAATTACACCAGTAGCTTCAGGTGCATTTTCCAAATTCCAAACTCACTGATACCAATCCGAAATCATCTCGAGCCCCTCGGGACCTCAACCAATAATTCTAACTAGCCATATATCACTACCCAAACTTAGTCGAACCTTCGGAGCACCCAAAACAACACCAAAATACCAAATCAACCTCGAATTCAAGCCTAAGAACTTCTAAACTTCCAAAATTCGCCAACAATGCCGAAACCTATCAAACCACGTTCGAATGACCTCAAACTTTGCACACACGTCATAAATGACACTATGAACCTATTTCAATTTCCGGAATTTCATTCCAACCCTGATACCTAATTTTCCATTGCCGACCAAATCACAAAATTTCTAACTTTTGCCAATTCAAGCCTAATTCTACCACGGACCTCCAAATTATATTCCAGACACACTCCTAAGTCTAAAATCTCCCAACGAAGCTAACCGAATCATAAAAATTCAAATACGAGTTCGTTTACTCATAAGTCAACTTCCGGTTAACTTTTCTAACTTAGCTTTCTAAATAAGAGACTAAGTGTCTCATTTCACTCCAAAACTACTCCGGACCCAAACCTACCAACTCGATACAACTCAACACAACTTAACAACACATAAAGAAACATAAATGGAGGAAATGAGGCTATGACTCTCGGAACGACCGACAGGGTCGTTACACTTAGTAGGCTCAAAGTCACCCGAAGCAACACAAAATACAACTTTATGACACAAAGGGATGTGGTAAGTAAATTAGAACGAGAATTAAATGGAAACACTAATTTGAATTGAGCAGGTGGTAATTGATGCAGAGGGAAGATAAGTTTAGCGTAATCATGTCCACTTAAGTAATCAAATATACCTCTATTGAGACGTTGGGTGTGACTGCAAGTAGAAGGCACAATTGGTCGCGGTAGTGGATCATCAAATATGACGTGGTTATTGTAATCACACTTGAATAAGGGAATTGTTTGAAACATTTCGTCAAACACCTGGGTTTTAGGCTTGGCTGAATGATTCTTCATTGAATCATCTTTTATGTCAATCTTCCTATCGAGTATTTCAGCCAACACCTTGCAAACATAGCCTTTTCAACTTTCCTCCTCGTCAATTTCAGTTTCCACCATCTCAATAAGTACTTTAGAATTATCCGTATGGCTGGAGCGTCCATTATCCAAATCAAAACCAATCTCTGTTGCTGATATCTCCTTCTGTTCACGCTTATTTTCCAAAGACACAACCACATTCCGATGTGCAGAAGCTTCGGAGATCGTCGTGGAAGAGGCAAACAACTTATTCTCAATGTTGCCGTGAATTCTCAGCATACGATTGTTATTGTCCATCATCTCCATCATCAGTCCCTAGATGACGTCGAGGTGATAATTGACAATAGTAGAATAGTAGAGAGCAATGTAGTCCAGATCAATGAAAGCACCAATGTAATGAACTTCTCAAGCAACACATATACAAATAAGAATTGTAAATTAATCTTTCAATAATAGAAACTCAGTACATAGAATTAAAGAATAAGAAGATAGACATTAACATAATAATAGAAAGAAAGTAGGGAGAAAGACTGAGCCACAAAGAAAAATAGACGTGGGGGAGAGAGGAAGTTTGTACAATATTCAGTCTGCCTACATAATGAACGTACTCTGCTATTTAACTAATTTCCTCAATCAGGGTCCCAAATGTAGAGTAATAGTTTTTGGAGAGGCCTTGTTCTCTTGCTTTCCCAGACTGCCCAATACTTCCATTCTTAGCTGGCCTAACATCTATCTCAAGTCCAACTTCATTTTCTATGATAACACTTCAATTTTGCTGGGTTATCTTCCTTCATTTTCTGTAATTTTTATGTTTAAACTAGAACATTTTTTAGCTCAAATGAAATTCCACGTTTGTCCTAATTAAATCAAAATGAATCAGATTTACCCTTATGCATAAGTGTAAATTTATTTTTGCCCGTATACCATGTATATGATTTATTTTTCAGTTATATTATGCTAGATGTGTTAATTAAATCAAAATGGACCGTAATTACCTCTACACATAAGGGTATGATTCAATTTTGGCCTTATATTATGTGTAAATCTGATCCATT
Organism: Nicotiana knightiana; assembly: GCA_005239525.1. Taxonomy (NCBI): domain Eukaryota; kingdom Viridiplantae; phylum Streptophyta; class Magnoliopsida; order Solanales; family Solanaceae; genus Nicotiana; species Nicotiana knightiana. Next base: position 39,893 of record ML372343.1, read on the forward strand.
TTGGTTCAATTAGGACAAATGACATATCATTCGGTCTATAGATACTAATGAAAAATTAATTAAAAAATTAAAAATAAGATTCGTAAGACTAAAAAGATAATTTTGAGACACTTTGATAACTACATGAATATATTCGAGCCAAGTTTTAACATGGGGCAAAGTTATTGCATTTCGCAGTGTTCGCGAAAACTTTGACTCTTGCGGTTGTTTGATACAGGAGTTATTAGGATTACCTACCGTGTCAAATACTATTATTGTGAGAGTCAAAGAATATATTCTTAAAGATTTGCCACAAAGGATTAGGTACATTATCATCCCATTCGAGCTTGATAGAGCTATAACATGATAAGTTGATATTAAATCCATGTTCATATCAAACCACAACTATATGTCTGAAACTCAAAGATTGAAAGGACTCTAAACATTGTCAAGAAAATCGAGTCTCAGAGCCTGTTGACCAATACAGACTTCTAATTTAAACTGTTTGGTCAATACAGAGAAGTTCTTTTGACTAGGAATAGAAGCAGTTTTTCTGCTTTTGGGAAGAATTAGAAAATTCGAGCTTCTTCCAAGAAGCAGAAGTAGAAAATTAATTTATTCAAGTCAAGATTATCCTCACCATAAATTTATATTTTTCAAATTACCCCTTACTAATTTAAGTTTTTTCTTTTCAATTTTGTTTATAATTTTTATCATTTTTAAAAAATTAAAGATATCATATACATGAATCATATTGTAATTTTTCCAAATTCTTTGTTGACTTTTCTTGTTTTTGATTTTTGCTTTATGTAATGTCTTGTAATTTTTCAAATTTTCTTCTTCTTTTTTCACACTAAAGTAAATAATCTACATCCTTCTTTGGATTATCAATTCTTTTCCTAAAAATAATCGTTTATAATCTCTTTTCTTATATGTTATTAGTTCCCAAATTTTAAAACAATTATCAAATTTAATTTGTGAAAATTACCTACAAATAGGTAATAATTTACAATTGCATCACATAGTCTATCTATTCTATATATTATTAAAAGGGGAAGAAAAAGCATCCACATTAGGTCAAGTGGCAGACTCACAATATGCCACTTGGTAATTTAGGTCAAATTTAGTAAGGTTAGGTAATAATTAGTTTTCTTTTTAATTTAAATTTTAAAAATAAATAAATTATACATTATGGATTGTTAATAATTAGTTACTCTTTTTGAATTTGAATTTAAACATGCTCAACTATTTTTTACGAAAAAATTATTTTTATATATTTAAAATTATTTATATTTTATGCCTAATTCCATCTATCAAGTTTGACACTGAGAATCATCTAGTTATAACTACCATGGCTATACAAATTTTATCTGACAATATTCTTCTGCCGATAAGGAATTCAACCATTATGTTAATGAAGACATTACTGCAGAGATTGAGGAAGGAGATGGACCTTCTGATATTTCTTTAGAAATGCAAGCCAAGTCTTTTACTAATATAGAGGCGTTGTGTGATAGAAGTAGAGATGAAATTATTGAGAAAATTATCATGTGTGAGTGACTTTACTTATTATTTCACGATGGATTATCAATATATAGTAATTTGTGGAATAGACTTCTACTTCTTAGTAAATGATGTATTTTGATTATTCAAATCATCATGTAATAATAAATAATTATACTAGATAATATTATATGCTTTGGTAGAACTATATATGTAAAATTGATTTAAATCTTTAATATATTTGATTATTTTATGTTTTATGTTTTAATTAAATAAAATTAAAAATAATAAAAGACTCTTACGATAAATCTTTAAGTTCATTTTTATCTTTAAAAGAATTATAAGACCTCGGTACTACCCTTTTTGGTAGTTTGACACTCAGAATACCTTTTAGAAAAGTTGGCCAAGCACAATTTGTTTACCAAATGTTGCAAAAAGTACTTCTTATGAAGAAAAAAAATACATTTCAAAATAACCAGATATTGACAGCTTGCCCACACGGGCTGTTAGTTACAATCATTTGTAACTGAGATGAACGAGGCATTCTATAAGAATGGCGCATTGTTCAAATTATTCATTTCCAACTATCTAGTCTTTTATAACAGTTATGTACCAATGTTATAACTCTTGAAAAAATAATGATATCTCAAAAGTAAGGTCCATTTTTGGTTTGGAAAATCTTTTCTTTAAGTATTATTTACATTTACTTATTTTTAGTAAATTATTTTACATCTATAGAGTCAAACTAGGTGTTATCTAGCCGTTGAAGCAACGCCTATATACACGTGGTATTTGGGGAGCTAAAGACACTTTCTAAAATAACTTTTTGAATCATCTTTTACTCTTATATGCTCGGTTTATTTCTTGATTTTTCTGGTAGTTTTGTTCCCAGTTTAATAATCGGAAGAGCTTGTTGAATCTCGGGGATACGTCTAAGTTTATTCATTATTATATATGCGAAATATCCTTACGAAAAGTGTCCTTGATACACCTAAAGTTAACTCTTATTCTACGTCATTAATATTTCTAACAGAAACTTCAAATATAACTTCCAAAAGCATGTCATTTTGATAAGTGATAAAAATGACAAAAAAATAAAAAGATTCAGAATTTATCGTTTTGACGACACAAAATGATTATAATAGCCTGGCACAAGGGAATCAATAACTCCTATTCATATGCGAGTTTTGTATTTTTTGTTCGATAAAACTCACATTTTGGCAATGTACTTGTTTGTTTGAAATTTCGTTAATTTATTAACTATTTTGAAATAGGGTAGACGATTGCACGTAAGTGTCTCCCTTGTTTTGTAAAGCTTGCATGAGGGCCGGAAAATCCACCTAACAGTCGCCGAACAATCCAAGAAATGTCCCAAATCCCAGATACAAATTTTGATCTACAAATCCCTCCAAAGCCACCAGATAGTACCACTATAGAAAACACGAAGGGGAAAACACATAAAATACCCTCTTTTAAAGAAAAACTTCTAGCCTATGAATCAATGGTTGATCCTAGTCTAATGCATCTAGGTACTCCTATATCCTCCCCACTGCATGAACTACCTCAAGCCATGGACACCATGGAAGAGGATGCCACAGACCCAGCCAATTACATCACCAAACATGTCAAAGAAATCAATCTCACTGAAGAAGATTGAAATCGGATGTACACTCCATGGAAATATTCTCGTATCATCAAATTGATAGGAAAAAGAATCACGCACCACTATAAAAGACAAAATCTCCCAACTATGGAAGACTACAGAACCTTTCCCACTAATTGATTTGGGTCATGACTATTTTATCATAAAATTCACTAAAGCAGAAAATATGATGAAAGCTCTGCAAAACAGCCCATGGTTCATCAATGGCTACTTCTTATTTGTTCGTCAGTGGGAGCCAAATTTTGTGGCGGAGAAGGAAAAAAGAGTGCACACAACAGTGTGGGTGCGCCTTCCACAACTTCCTACGAAATTCTATGATAGTATACTAAAAAATATAGGAAATTCCATTAGAAAAGTGCTCAAGTTCGATGCATGTACTAGTGCTATCCTTCGTGACAGATATGCGAAATTATGTATCGAACTTCCCATGGACACATCGATTCTACCATGCATCTTAAAAGGCTCACATCTACAATTATTAGCATATGAATGAAGCAATTTTCTCTTCAAGAAGTGTGGTTACTTGGGACATACCGATCAATCTTTCCAACAAGATCTAAATACTTCACAAACTACACAAGAATATATCGAGGATTTAAGCCGAACACAACAGTCATCAGAGTGTCAATGGAAAACTGTGAACTTCCATAAATGAAGAAATCAAGGTAGGAGGAACTCAACGGAAAATCAAACAGCTCAACCCGAAATCATCACTCAAAAACTAGGTAACAATATTCAGGTTAAGATATATGAGGCGACCTCAGGTAAATACCTAACTACTCAAAATCTTTACTACAAAGAAAAAAATCGTGTACATCCCCCAGAAAATACAAATTCTAACCTAAATTCAATTACTGCTTCCTTAAACAATATTCAAGTCCCAAAAAAATTGGAAAAAACTACCCCTATCCCGACAAATAATATATTTTCTAATTTAATGGACTATGAGTCCAAATCCCTCAACTCTGACACCCAAATGGCGGATGACGGAGACAAACATTCTCACCCCCAAAACCCTTTGATAACTCCTAAGTTGTTCCGCTCCCCAACAAGCCAAGCCAATAAAAACATAACACGTGTCAACTCTATAGCATGCACCACTCCAAGCCCTAAACCACTAACCACTCAATGAAAACTAAGCACGAACCTATTACCTACCATAAAGAAATTGCAAAATCCACTACGGCTCATAACTCTGCCAAACAAATGGCAAATTCCATTAGCCATGTGTCAAACTTGCTCGATAACCCAATCACAGAAATTTAGCCTCTCCAAGGCTCCTTTAACCCCATGCATGGAAAATCTACTTGCAAATATTTGCAATCATTTGATACAATTGAACCCTGGACTGCTATGCATATACCCCTTCCCCCAATTCTAAACATTGATTCTTCAAATATCCTCACTGTCGGATCAAAAAGCTGAATGGTTTTGAAGATTGACAAAGGAACTCAGAGTTGAACCAGGTCCATCACTGGAGACATAGACACATGTAGAGTAAATGGCACGTGAGGTGCACAAGCAGGAGATAAACATAATCAGTGATCTAAAGAGATATCTCCTGATCGAAAAAGTTTCAAATTGATCGGGAGATGGACTCCTTATTCAGTAAGAACATAATCAAGATAAAGCAGGATTTAGGGAGTTGAAATCAACTAGAACTCTTCCACCAAGGAAGAGTATCATCCAAATTATAGTATATCTCTTTGTCTACTAAATCCTTTATATTGTTCAGTGTTCTTATTGTACAGGTACGCACAAAAGCAGAAGCAAAACAAGAATTGAGAGCAAAATTAGCAAGGCAATTTTGCAAGCAGTTCGAGTGAGATTAAAGTGTGCGACTCTGAAGCTCTTGAACAAGCTAGAAGAATCAGTTCCATCTATTGTCTTTTAGTCTAGTTTATTTGTAGTAGGTGATTACAAATTGTACCTTTCAGCTTTATCTAGAAGCAATTGTAACAAGTACTGAGTGTTCAAGTTATAGTTAACTTGAAGTTTGTCGCAAATAGCTAGAGGCTAGTTTGCCACAAATGGTTAGAGTTAATCCTTAGGTTTACAAAAGTGCTGTTTGGCTCATTGATTTAGTGAAGAGTTTGAGAAAATCCTACTGAAAATTAGGTCGTGGTTTTTTCAGCTTTTGAGCTTGGTGTTTCCCACGTAAAATTGTTGTGTTCTTTAAATTCCACATTTATTATTCCGCAAACTATAGGAGTTGGAACATATAGAAGAACCTGGTCCTTCTATAACTACTGCATGCGAAAATTGGTCACCACACAAATCACCCCCGCCTCTTATGTGGTATTAACATAGATAAATAACAATTGGTATCAAAGCGGGTTATCCTTGAAGAGGCTAACACCTTAGGAAAAGATCAAGATGAGTGCACCACCTAGGAACTGGGAAGGACAATTTGCTAGGCCACCACTCTTCAATGGCCAGTACTACTCCTGGTGGAAGAACAGGATGAAAGATCACTTAATTGGAGAAGACTATGAACTATGGGACATAGTCACTGACGGTCATTTAGCCACCATGAATAAGACTACTAAAGGAGTAGATGTGCCAAAGACAAGATCTTACTGCACTGGTGAAGACTTAATAAAATGGGAAAAGAATTCCAAGACCAAGAAGTGGCTTGTGTGTGGACTTGGTCCAGATGAGTACAGCAGAATTCACAGTCGCACCACTGCCAAGGAAATTTGGGACACTTTGCAAGTGGCTCATGAGAGAAATGCACAAGTGAAAATATCCAGAGGTACATTACTATATTCTCAATATGAGAATTTTTCTATAAAGGAAGGAGAGACCATCCAAGAGATGTACACTAGGTTCACTACTCTGACAAATGAACTAAAATTTCTTGGAAGGACTATCCTTGAAGAATACAAGGTTGAAAAGATTTTGACAAGGGTTTTGACAATCTCTTGGGAGAGTAAGATCACTACTATTCAGGAATCCAAGAACATGGCAACCCTCAGATTGGATGAGCTAATTGGAAATCTCACTGCCTATGAACTTAGAAGGCAGACAATGAAGATGGATGCTCCAAAGAAGGAAAGAAGTCTGGCACTGAGAATCACTGAGGGAACAGATATGGAGAAAGATGAAATGGCTATGATCACCAAGTACGTCAGAAACTATCTCATTAGGAAAAAGGGCATCTCAAGAGGTGGAAACTACAACAAGGCAAAGGCACCAGGAAAACCCACCAACGAGGGATGCTACAAATGTGGAAAAACTGATCATCACATAAAGAACTGTCCTCAGTGGGAAGTTGAATGGAAAAGGGAAAGATCTAAACAAAGGAACCGGAAGAAGGAACTGGTTCATCCCAAGAAAAACACAACATCAACAAAAGTTATGGTTGTTGCTTGGGGCGAAAGTTCAGATGAAAAATCAGATGATGAAGATGGATATGAGCAAGCACTCATGGCAATTAGTCAATCAGATGAGGAATCAGAGGTAAGTATATCTCATCTAAAAAACAAGATTAAGTTCCTATCCAAAGAAAAATTCTCTGAATTATTACTTGACTTCATTGATGATGCCGAAGAAATAAATAAAGAGAAGGAACAACTGTCTAAGGAGTGTGTAATGTTAAAAGCAAAGTGTAAGAACCTGGATCTCAGAGTAAGTGAATCTGTGAGTGAAAACACTGCTCTGAAGAACCAGGTTCATCCACTTGAAACAAATGTCCAAGAGTTAAAATCTGAAAATTTAAAACTGAAACTAGGAACCAGTAAGAAGACAACTAACAACTCTCAACTCATCTTAGAAGAAAATGTAGGCAGACTAAAGGATGAGTTGTATAATAAAGATGAACAGATAAGACTGTTGAAGGAGGAACTTGGTAAGGTTAAGCATGAACTGGACAAAACATGCAAATGGAATAAATCCTCTGATGCTTTAACATAGCTATAGGAAAATCACAGTAACAACAGAAAAGGACTTGGCTTTGGGAGTCAACTGCCTAAATGGGATCCCAAAATCAAGTACCTCACTCTTCTTGAGAACAAAATTTGTACCCACTGTGGTAAGACTGGTCACTACAAAAGTGAATGCAATGCAAAAGAGCAGGCCAGTTGAAAGAATAAAAGTTTTGTTCGAAGGAAGAATTGGTTACCAAATTGGGCTAAAAGGAGTTTAATTCATCCTTTTGCTTATAGAAAGGGACCCAAACTAGTTTGGGTTCCTAAGACTAACCCCTGATTTTCTTTTGTAGGTTCAAGTGAAAGGAGGTAGCCAAATATGGTAAATGGATAGTGGCTGCTCAAAACACATGACTGGTAACAAGGAACAGTTCCTTTCACTTGAGGACCTCAAAAGAGGAAATTTTTCCTTTGGAAATGGAAAGAAAGGTGAAGTCATTGGGGTTGGTAAGGTAGGTAAGGATGCCACTCGTTCCATTGAGAATGTCTACCTAATAGATGGCTTGAAATATGGTCTAATCAGTGTGTCACAACTGTGTGACAGAGGTAACTTGGTAACATTCACTTCTACAAAATGCTTTGTAATTAATCTTATCACAAAGAAGATTGTTTTGCAGGGAAAGAGAGTGAATAATATCTATATCATAGATCTGTCCACTCTGTCAGAAAATGAACTAACGTGTTTAAGTGTGCTGGACAGTGATCCCCTCCTTTGGCACAAAAGACTTGGCCATGCTAGTCTGAATCAGCTCAACAAATTAGTATCCAAGGACTTAGTGATAGGACTTCCTAACATTAATTTCAAAGAAGATAAAGTTTGCGAGGCTTGTTCAAGGGGGAAGCAGGTAAGATCATCTTTCAAAAGCTAGAAAATGGTAAGTACTACCGAGACGATGGAACTGGTCCATATGGACCTATGTGGTCCTATGAGAACATTAAGTAGAGGTGGTAAGAGATATGTAATGGTGCTTGTTGATGACTGTTCTAGATTTACCTGGATATTGTTTCTAACATCTAAAGATGAAGCATTTGACATGTTTACTTCCTTTGTTAGAAAAATATAGAAACAATTAGGAGATCAACTTGCATCAATTAGGTCTGATCATGACACTGAATTTGAAAATGCCAAATTTTCTGAATTTTGTGATGAGCATGGCATAGATCATAATTTTTTTGCCCCTAGAACTCCACAACAAAATGGAGTGGATGAAAGAAAAAATAGGACACTTGAAGATATGGCCAGGACTATGCTTCTTTATAGTAAACTACCTCATAGCTTCTGGGTAGAAGTTGTAAACACTGCATGCTATATCATAAATAGGTGCATGACTAGACCACTTGTACGAGAAGGTGGGGTTAAGGATGCTGAATTCTTCAATTAAAGACCCTCCTTTCAGAGGTTGAGGCTGAGAGAGATGCCCTCAAAACTGAACTAGCCAAAGAAAAGGAGAAGAATGAAGGGATTCTTCAAAATATGCTCTCCCTCTTCCAAGCAAAGAACCCAACCTCCACTGCTTCCCAACCTTAAGTGTCCAGTGCCCTGTCGTTACCCCTCTATGACCCATATTCGGGATTTTTTTTGCTATCTTTTTCTCATGATTGTAACTGCTTTTATTTCTTTGTGTGTTTGGTGGCTGAACTATGCATCTATCAATGGATTTTGTTGTTTCTGCTCTTATTTGTTTTGTCTCACTTTATTTGATAGTTTGCATTCTTGGTTCAATATTGATGATTAATACATGTTTGCACTTGCAGTTGCCCCAGTGGCCACGAGTAATTCTTATTAATCTGGTAATTCGAATATTTTGCAATTTTTCGATGATGACAAAATGGGGAAGATGTGCTATATTGAAAATATGTGATATTTATAACCTAATGAACGTGGTTCTTTATAATAAATGCTTAATGCTCTAAAAAGTGTCAATGTTAGATTAAAGTGATTACATGCCTAAGCACACAATTTGTCATCATAAAAAAAGGGGAATTTGTTCGATCAAGAAGCTGAATGATTTTGAAGATTGACAAAGGAACTCAAAGTTGAACCAAGTCCATCATTTTTTTCCCTCGCGGAGATCGGGTTTATGAAATTGGTTCGGACAACTCGTTCCTTTTGGGAAAGGAGTTTGCATATTTTGGAGAGTCGCCACCTAACGATTTTAACAGTGCGTTCGGGCACCTAAGGGGTTCAATTACAACTACGTTGCTAACCAGAGATTTGGGTAAGGGCTTGAAATTATCCTAAGGGGAAGGTGTTAGGCACCCCTCAGGATCCACAAGTGTGGTTCCCGGCTAAATGGTTTCATGAATTTGTACAATTAGCAATAACAAGTAAAACTCAAATAAGAGGGGATTTAAGTCTTAAGCATGCAGATGTTTGAAAATAGTAAAGAAGATTAGAGTTTGAAAATGATTACGAGCTAAGCATATAATAGATGTCCTAGGTTTATAATAATATGGATCACATCAATGCAATACCCGGTAATCACTCCTCGAAGAGGGGCTACACGTGGTATTAGCGCACCGGTCATCATATCCATATTCTACCCTTCCCACCCCGTAAAGGTGATTAAAGTGCGTGTTGATCACAGATTCTATTGCGTGCTATTACCCGTCCCATCCTATCAGCCCTGGAGGAGGTTAGGACTACTATCTTAAAGGTAAGTACTAGGCAGGCCCTCAGGTTTAAAGGGCCAAATTCTAAGGCGACAAGCAAAGAACATATAGGACTGCAGTCAGTGGGAAACACATAGGAGCATATAGGACGCTCATATTTTCCTCCGCAGATAATGCATATAATTAGCACGACTCAAACACAACTAAGGGTAGTATTGTTAATTAAGATCCTAAGACATGGTATCTAGGTGAATTCAGAGGATAAACAGACAGACATATTTGTTTTATAACTCAAGAAAAACATGCTCTTAATCAGTTTGCCTACTGATTTAAAAGAAAGACCTATTAGTGTTAAGCAGCACACACGAGAGACAGATTTCTAATTTTGAAAAATTAGTTACCTAAGGCTTGCCTAGGCAGGGGCAGTGTATATTAACAAAATTACTAAAGGAACTGTTGCAAATTATTACTTAAGCATGTTGTTCTAGGTTGTTCAGAACACAAAAGCATTGCCAATTATTCTTCAGAGATAAACTGAGTGGGATGGTTATACCTTTTATACATTTGTAATTAGACTAAATGTAGTTGAGCAATTAAGGCCCTATAACAAGATATCTAATGCACATATAGAGATGGAGAATGATGCGTATTCAGAATTCCTAAGCACGCTTTCTAAATGCTCAGTATTAATCATGGTTTCAGAAGATGCTAGAATGATAATTCATTTTAATGTTGTTTAGCCTAGGACAAGATTTCTAAGCGTATATGGCAGTGTGGAACATGACAGTAGAAAATACCGTTTATTAGCAGGATTTTTATAACTAAAATAAACATGCTGAAAGAGTGGGCATGAGACCTAATAAACATGATTTCTAATGCGTGAATATGAACATATGGGCCTAAACATGATCGCTATTGCACATATAGGAAATAAAGTCTAATAGCATGATTCCTAATGCATGAATTTCAACACATGGGCCTAAACATGATATCTATTGCACAGATAGAAAATAAAGTCTAATAGCATGATTTCTGTCCCTTTAATATCTAATGCATGCGTAGCTACCCCTCCCTTTTCACTATCCCTCCCCTGTGAATTGTTCACAAATTATTACAGGCCAGGGATTTATGAATTACAGAACCAAAAAAAAAAAAAAAGTTACTTCTATAGGGAGCCTTCGATTGGGCCCAGATCTTCCAAACATCACTGCCTTATGGTATTGCATAGCCTTTCATAATCCGGATGTGTCAGAGTTCCCTAAGGACCTTAATGGCTCCCGGGCAGTGCTCACACCCAGACATAGCTAAAAGAATTAAACATGTGCAGTGTGGAAGTGCCAGCCTTGTGTGTCAGAGTTCAGAGGGTACTCAAAGGGTTACCAAAGCAGCGGTCACACGAAGGAGGCTGAACTTAACCTTCTAAGAGTGTGTGTGAGGGTGCTTTTATTTAAAAGGATTTAAGTAAGGAATAATTTGAGAAAGAGTAAGTGAGAAAACAGTTTTTGAAGAAGGAAATGGAAGCTTGGCATCACAAAGGACCAAGGTTAGTCCAACAAACACAAACAGGGGTAATGAGATTAGGGACAAATACAGAGCATGTAAGGGCATACATACATCAGGCAAATAAGCACACAGACATGCAATCAGGAAACTTCTAAGGGTCTAGAGAATCAGGGAATATAGTGCTAGGTCAGATTAACACCTAAGGCCATGGTTAAACTAATGTACCAGTCATGGGCATGTAAGAAGTAGGTGCTAAGTGTACAGAAACATGCTGGTCATAAATAAATAAAGCTTAATTTAAACATGCAGAGGGGACTTCAGGGTCCTAGATACATGCTGAGGAATAAGCAAGCAAGTTCGAAGCATGTTGAATCACAACAGTAATGAAACATGTTGGTTTGAAGACTGAAATATAAATTAGAACATACTAGTGGAGTGGAGAATGCAATAACGCAAACAGAAAAGTAGGAGAATGCACAATAGTTAGCCTTGGCTTGCAGTCGGCTAACCAAGAGTAGTGGTATTTAGCACAGAAGAGAGAGCAGAAAGTCTTTTGAATTGTGGGAGAGATTTTTTGAACAGATTAGTTCGTGTCTGTGTGTGTATATGAATAGAGTATATATAGTTTTGAAAAACAGGAAGAGGAATAAGGTAAAAATAATAGTTCTGCAGTAATTATAGAAATAATCATCAATTAGAATCAATTTAGTATACAAACTTCCTTTAGTTAAGGAATCATACCCAAACGGTAACAAGTAGTGGCAACAAAAGGAAAGGAATCAAGTAAAGTGTATATAATTATAGAAATAAACACAATTAGGATCCAATCAATACAAGTACTCCCCACAATTAAGGAGTCACAGTTCAAACGGATACCACAGTAGTAAAGAAGGAAAGAGAACTAATTTGAAAAACTGATTTTAATCGTACAAAGAGTAGTAAAGAATAGGGCATGTGATTAAGGCTAGGTACATGATATATTAATTAAGTAAAGTATGTAATTAATTGACAACATACTTATACATAACAGAAGGTAGAAAATAATTCTGAAAATTAGTAAGAAATCCCTCGAAATCACAGGGAATCAGTTATCAAATACGGCAAATGTCACATAAATATGCAAAATTAGTAAAGAGTTCTAGGAAAAAATACACAATATCACAGTTCTAAGGAAATATAGAAGATAACACTGATTTATCATGACACTGAGAATAAACAGGTAATAAACTAGAATCAGGACCATAAGGAAGAACAATATCAATATGAGTTAGGGTTTCGTATAGAGCATGATATAGTCAGGAATAATCGAACACAAAAACCCTATCAAGCAAACATAAATAAGAATCACAAAATCGTAGGATGTTTATGAGAAACATACAGATCAACTAAACATAGCAACCAAGACGAACTCAGAACCCTAAAAATGGGGTTTTTTTTTTTAACAAAATAACTCAAGTAAAGAGAGAATGCTTAATCAAACATTTAAAATATACTGAGAATCATAGGTTAGTACCAAAAATCAGAAGAGAAAGCATTTTGAATGGGGTTAAGAAACCCTAGTTGAAGATGAAGAGTTATTTTAGATAAATTAGAAAACCTTTAAGGTAAATAATAAAGAGCCCATAATATACAAGATCTCAGTCAGATCTAAAAGAAAATCGAAAAGTACCAGGGGTTAGGGTTTCAGAGAGTTGAAAAACAAGGAAAACCTTAAAGATGTTGCCAGCGTTAGCCGAAAAAGTCATGGCTCTTACTCAGATGGCCAGAGGAGGTCGGAAGATGGCATGAGAGACCATAGGTAGGAGCTGAACCACTCCAGACTCGCTTGAGGGCCTTAGGGTGCCATTAGAACGGTGTAGGGTGAAGCAATAACCAGGAGACAGTGAAGGACCACAGTCTCTTGCGAGGGAACTAGCCGGAGAAAACGAACAAACTCCATCGGAGGTGGAGAGATAAGGGAAGGTTCTAGAGAGAACCGGAGAGAGATAGAGAGAGAATGAGAGATTGGGAAATGATGGGTCGGAGGGGGGGGGGTAACTCTAGGTTTAATTATGGTAGGTGGGATCTGGGCCGTTGATCTGATTTGATCAATGACTCAGATAGATCCGGGGTTGGGCCGGGTATGGAATTGGTTTGGGCTGGGTATTGAATTGGGTTGATTAAATTCTGATGGGTTGGGTTAGAATTAGGTTATAATTTAAATAAATGTGGCTAATTGTTAAACACCCATTTAAAATAGATAAATAATTAAATAAAGTCAGCTAGTAATCATATAAGATGAAATTGAATGCTAGATAAATGAAATTAAGGTAATTAATGAGTATAAAAAATATAAAAATGAAATAATTATTGATTTAAATGGTATAACATGTACAATTAGACCATAGTTGCAAAGTTATTGTAATTATGGTCAAAGAATGCCAAATTGGCTAATTTGTGAAATAATTAAATCCTAATAGGATTAAAAAAGATGATATATTGACGGGGAAATATTTTGAAATTCTTTATAATAATATTTATGAATAAATATTGGATATAAAAAATACTTGAATAAATTGGAAAAGGATTTAATAAAAATATGAAAAATCTCGGAAAAATACCATTTACTATAAAGAGCGGTTTTGAGGGTATATTTACAAATTTTAAAATAATTTGTGAAAAAATTGGGTATCAACAATTAAACCTTCCTTTTCAACAAAGCTGAAAGGAAGTTCATCAACGATCACCATATGATACAAAGCCTTCCTACATTGCTCTTGATCAAATTTCCAAGGAGCAATAGTTATATCACCCTTTACCCCCCGGAATAGGTTGAAAGGCTCATTTTGATTGACTTTTTGCAACATCTAAAGGAAATTTTTTACAATTGGTCATATGCGCAAGCAGTGTTTTCGTACCATTATCTTTTGTATCAGCAAAATATTCTCTTTTGCAATGTTTATAGACACCCTTTTTATTTCCTTCAGAATCAATAATTTGGTCAAAATGATCCCATGCAGGAGAGGCTTATATAAGTTTTTGCCCAGGGATCTCGCACCTGCGGACCCCTCATCGCAACTGCGCAACCGCATATGCGGTCCTAGGTGTGCACGTGCGACTTTCACTTATCCACTCCCTTTATGCACATGTGACTGCCTCCTCGCACCTGCGGTGTCACGAACCAAATTTCCCTCCGTTAGGTATCGTGATGGTAACTAGTCTTAAGACTAGGTGAGCCTAATATTCAGGAATAACAACAATAATAAATAGAATCTAATACTTTTCTGAAATAAATAATTCTTTACACATTGTATATTCCCAAAACCCGGAAGTACAAGTCATAAGCTTTTAAGAATTTACACTAAAACTCTTAAAAATACCATTGTTCAGAAATAAGTACATCAGTGCAAACAAAAATATAAGATGGTGCCTCTGAAACCGCAAACGAAGAAGCGATTTTTACCTTGAGTCTCCACAATAGAAATCGCGCTACTAACAATCAATCGGCCGGCTATGCGAAAACCTGGAATCTGTACAAAAATGTGCAGAAGAGTAGTATGAGCACACCACAGTTGTGCCCAATAAGTATCAAGACTAACCTCGGTGAAGTAGTGACGAGGACTAGTCAAAACACCCACCGGTCTAATAAAACTGAACAAGTATCAATATAGGAATCAGGTAAATAATGATACACACATAAAGGCTACATGATATAACTAAAAAGACAGTGAATTCGATAAAGAAGGAAAAAATTAAGTATCAGCGGAAAACCATGAAGTAACACAAAGACTAAATAGAACCCAAACAAATCCGGCATGAAAATTTACAACACGTACATGTAATGACTCAACAACTTCAACCACTTCTACATAAAATTCGTAGTCATCTCCACGAGGTTCCAAACCTCGGACAAATCACCATTTACGGGTCCCAATATTCGAACCCTAACACTTGGCATCTTGCGCCATCATTCGAGTACTAACTGCATGGACGACTCACGTGCCAATTGGATCATTTCCAGCCATACGGTAAGCACAACAAGAGTATCTATACGTGATAAGAACAAGGAGTCCTAAATCCATTAGTTAGTACTTAACTATGTGTATGCTTGTGCAGGTGTCCTAACATGATTTCAACAACCAATAAAAATAAGGAAAAGCTAAAAGGCAACACGTACATTTTCATCTCATAAGTTTCCACGCGAATAAACTCACACAGTAAGTGTTCTAGTACATAATATAAACAACAAGGAATGCCCCCAGGCCAAAACAAGTATCACAAACAAATCCCTGACATAGCCCACCTTGTCTCGCCATGTGTGCAATAATAAAGTATATGCCCGCCTTGTTTCGCCACACGTGCATAAAACATGTTCCCACCTTGTCACGCCACATGCGCAACCCACATATACATATCCCACCTTGTCACGCCGCATGTGCAATATCAATAGAAAACAAAAACACGGCACGGTAGAAACTTCGTGCAAACCCCATATCAATAACCGCACGGCAAAAACCTCGTGCATCACAATAAGTCCAACCACGACAATTGCAAATAATACAAGACATGGTAGATACATCAATTCAAGAACCTTGATCACAAGAAAAGCAAGGCTAATTCCAAAGGAATAAGCACAATGAAGAATACTAGGCATAATAAGGACAACTCAACGAGGAAGAGAATAACACATAAGGGTCGTACCCAAATACACGGTTCAATCAACAAGGAATTCACACGAATCCGATAACTCCATATAAGGGCAGGTCACAAAGGTATAGAATATCTAAACTTCTTTTAAGGTTGAGCAGTTACGAGAATGTTCAACAATTTTCACTTAAGGACAAGCAACAGAGAATAATCATAACTTCATTTAAGACCAAAACAATTATAGGATGAGGTGAAGATAATTGCAAATTTGAGATAAGTAGTTAAGAAAACCTAGCATGACAGTAAAGAGGAGATAAAATCTTCAGATAAGTCAATTAGGAGTCCAATAGGCAATATGATTAAATCCAAAAGTAAGAAATTCTACATTTAAGCAAATAAAGATGACACTAGAAATTAGGGAAATTAAATCATGCTAAGGACAATTCATACTCCGCGAATATAAGGATCTAAGATTCCTAAAGGGTCAACTTTCCACAAATAAGTCCGAGCACGCGCTCGTCACCTCGCGTACACGAGCTACAATCACATAGAAGACTCAAATCCTAAGGGGTAATTTCCCCCACACAAGGTTAGGCAAGATACTTACCTCAACCGCTCAAATCAAACTTGAAATCACGTTCTTGCCACGGGCATCGGGCTCCCAATGGTCCAAATCTAATCAAATCAATAGCATCGTGTAAATAATACTACAAGCAACTAGTTTAACTAATAAATTCGAAGCTAAGACGCGAAATTAGGAAAATTGCTCAAAAAGTACCCCGGGCCCACGTCTCGGAATCGTGTAAAATTTACAAATTATGAACACCCGCTCTATTATGACAACACTCGAACAAAAATCATCAAAAACCGACGTCAAAAACTCACTCAAATCTCGGATTTTCAATTGGGAAACTTTTTCTCCCCTTTCCAAACTTTTACTCTCAATTTCCTTGATAAAATGAGGAAAACCACAACTGATTAATGAAAATAAACCAAATTCGAGTAATAAATTGTTACCCACAAGATTCCTCTGAATATCCGCCAAAGAATCGCCTTCTCCCGAGCTCAAAATTAAAAAATGGAGTGAAAATGAACAACCCTCGATTTTGTCCCATTTTTTGCCCAGCAATCCTTGCACCTGCGGACATTTCTCGCACCTGCGCATTCCGCACTTGCGGTCCAACCAGTCGCATCTGCGGAAATCAATAACTCCCACATCTTCGCACCTGCGCTTAAGGTCACGCACCTGCGGGCTCGCAGGTGCGACCAAAACCTCGCACCTGCGCCTCAGGCCTGGCTCCCAAAATTCTATCTGCGGGTTTCCCTTCCGCGCCTGCAATCTCGCACCTGCGGCTACCCATCCCCAGGTGCGGAAAAACACCAGAACTCCAAAAACCAGCAAGTCAGCAAACTCTAAATTCCCAAAAATAATTCGTTAACCACCCGAAACACACCCGAGGCCCTCGAACCTCGACCAAACATACCAACCAATCCTATAACTCCATACGAACTTAGTTGAGCCTTCAAACCACTTCACAAAACATCAAAATCACCAATTATGCATGGATTCAAGCCTATGACTTATAAAATCTCCAAAATCCACAACTGATGCCGAAACACATCAAAACTAGTCCGAATGACTTGAAATCCGACACACAGGTCACAAATGACACTACAGACCTACAACCACTTTCAAAATCCCATTCCGAGCCCGATATCAAATTTTCAATTATCGGCCGAAATCGTCAAAATTCTAACTTCCGCCGAATTGCCTCAAATTACTCTACGGACCTCCAAAACCAATTCTGGACGCGCGCCTAAGTGAAAAATAATCATACGAAGCTGTTGGCATCACCCACAACTCATTCTGAGGCCGTTTACTCAAAATTCAAACCTACGGTCAACTTCCATCATTTAAGATTCAAAAATAGAAAATTTCCTTCCAATTCGACTCCGGATTATCCGGCAACTGAATCCAACCATGCACGCAGGTCGATATACACAATGCGAAGCTGTTCAAGACCTTATGCCACCGAACGGAGCTTAAATTCTCAGAACGATCGAGCGGGTCGTTACATTCTCCCCCTTTTAAACAAACGTTCGTCTTCGAACGTGCCAAGATTCACCTCGAGCTCATCCAATCACTGATTGCACACTTCCAACACACACCCGCGGGTGATCCCACGTCACCCCAATCTACATAAGACTGACAACACCACCACAACTGCAATATAGCCTTCTCATCACCACCGATAAGCCTCATACCTCAATTTCTCACCTTCTACTCATTTCCAAAAGACCCGATTCTAAATCCACATCCGACATTAGCCTCAACCAGCTGCATTAACTCATGACTATACCCATAAGGCATGACCACACAATATATCACATCACACATAGGCTCATAATAACATTTGGATCGCAATGGCTGCCTGAAATCAACTCTGCATTGGCAATTAGCCTCATATCCGATAGAACTATATTCTCAACCTCCATCACACTGATAATAATGCAAGAAACACAAAGACTTCATAGCCTTGACACCCAAATCACCAAGCCATAACTAACCCCACCGGCACACACCCCGCAACGTAAAACTCAAGGAGCACAAAACGAAAATGACTAAATATGAAAGGAGGAACACATAAGGAAACTATCAAACAAGCATGACATGCACAACTCTCTATCAATGCTAACTTACACAACAACATAACAAGGAATGAACTAAAGCACATGAACAAATCACAAGGACCCCATCCTGGCATAACTTATATCACGGTATACAGCCCGGTTGAAACACTTCAAAACACACGAAATCACGAGGGTTTCGTTCTATACTTTAATCGCAAATAGGATATCTATAACCCACCAACTGGAACTTTTTCTTTCTAGATCAATTCCTTCAACAAGATTACAACACGTGCTGGCCCTCACACCAGCGGAGCCTAAGAATCACAGCTCGTAACCACTATACTCAGGAATCACATCAAGCCTACCATACTGGACAACATGAATTTACTACTAGTCTCATATCTCTCAATACTGAATAGAAACAAACAATAGACATGGGCTACCACTCACAGAATCTCCCAACAGGAGCAAACACAAAAATAGAGTGCAAAGCATGAAACTCACTCATAAATAAAACAACAATGA
The DNA here is from genome assembly GCA_005239525.1 of Nicotiana knightiana. Classification (NCBI taxonomy): domain Eukaryota; kingdom Viridiplantae; phylum Streptophyta; class Magnoliopsida; order Solanales; family Solanaceae; genus Nicotiana; species Nicotiana knightiana. Next base: position 58,865 of record ML372343.1, read on the forward strand.
GGGAACTCGTCCCGACCAACAGAGCTATAATAAATTACAAATGGTGCCCCTCTGTAACAAATCAAAACATACCTGCACTATAACATCTGGCACAATGGCCTCCAGCCTACTATACGAAACATATCAATGGGCCGGGCCTCCCCCTCTTGGGCGCCCTTCACTCACTTGAATATCCTGCTGTAACACATTTGCCCGGAGCCTGGGACAATCTCTCACCCTGTGGCTGATATCTCTACAATCAAAATAACCTCTTTGCTGACGTGGCTGTGGAACCTATGCGGTACGAGTACTCGGAGACCCATGAGTACCTGAAACTCCACGCGAAGCCGGTAATGCAAATTGAACTGGCTGACCCACAAAGCCTTTACCGTGTCGTACCCTACCTCCATAATAAGGACTGGTAGATCTCTCCGGCCTACGAGGCCTCCTCGCCTCTCTGCCTCTCTCTCCTGACCTCGTCTGACATCTCTCTCATAGTCTCGCCTGATATCTCTCTCACAGTCCTGCCCGTCATCCCTCTCATGACCCATCATGCCTTCAACTCTGCGAGCAATCCCTACTACCTGCTGAAATGAAACATCTGACTCTAACTCCCGAGCCATGCTGAACCGAATATCACGCCTGAGGCCCTCAATGAATCTTCGAACACGCTCTGTAACTGTAACAACCAAAGCAGGTGCATGCATGGCCAAATCATTGAATCTGACGGCATACTCTGATACTGACATAGTGCCCTGGCGTAGCCGCTCAAACTCTGCGCGCCATGCATCTCGGAGCGACTGAGGTACAAACTCTCTCAAGAACATCTCTGAAAACTGACCCCATGTAAGTGAAGCTGACTCGGCCAGGCTACCCAACTCATATGCCCGCTACCATTGATAAGCAGCTCCCCTGAGCTAAAACGTAACGAAAGCAACCATGCTCGTCTCCACAATACCCATAGTATGAAGAGTGCGGTGACACTCCTCCAGGAAACGCTGGGCATCACCTGTCGCCAATCCACTGAAGGTAGGAGGGTGGTACTTCTTGTACCTCTCGAGTCTAAGTTGTTCCTCCTCAGATGTTGTTGCCCTAACCATGGGCGAATTTGGGACCCCATGTTGTGCTGCCATGACACCTGGAACCTGACCAACCTGATCTCGCTGCTCTGGAGTATGGGCGACGGGAGTCTAAGCTCCTCCCCCGCCCTGTGAAGTAGCTAGTGCACCCGGAATCAATCCCGCCTGAGTCAAGGTACCAATCATGTCCCAGAACTGTGCCAAGGTCTCCTGAAATCCGGGTGTAACAGCAGGCGTCTCCGGTGCCTTCCCCCCAACTGGAACTGCTGGCGGCTCCTCAGCGGTTGCTCTAGCAGGTGCCCTAGCTGCGGCACGTGCCCCTCGTCGGCCTCCGCCTCTACCTCTGCCCCAGACGGCATCTGCTCCAGGGGTAACATCCTCAAGATCTGCGGCTCGCGTCCTCACCATCTGTGAGAGAATGAAATGATAATTTCAAACTACAAGATCAATGAACTCGCACGATAGGAATGAAGGAAGTGAAGTTATCCTAATAGTTCTGTAGCCTCTCAAAGATAAGTATAGACATCTCCGTACCGATCCACAAGACTCTACTAAACTCGCTTATGACTCGTAGCACCTATGAACCTAGAGCTCTGATACCAACTTGTCACGACCCAAATTTTCCTCCGTTGGGTATCGTGATGGCACCTAGTCTTAAGGACTAGGTAAGACTAATATTCAGGAATAACAGCAATAATAAATAGAATCTAATACTTTTCTGAAATAAATAATTCTTTACACATTGTATATTCCCAAACCCGGAAGTACAAGTCATAAGCTTTTAAGAATTTACACTAAAACTCCTAAATATACCACTGTTCAGAAATATGTACAATAGTGCAACCAAAAATATAAGATGGTGTCCGAAACCGCGAACGATGAAGCAGTTTTTACTTGAGTCTCCACAACAGCAACCGCGCTATTAACAATCAATCGGCCGGCTATGCGAAAACCTGGAATCTGCACAAAATGTGCAGAAGAGTAGTATGAGCACACCACAGCGGTTCCCAATAAGTATCAAGACTAACCTCGGTGAAGTAGTGACGAGGACTAGTCAAAGCACCCACTGGTCTAATAAAACTAAACAAGTATCAATATAGGAATCAGGGAAATAATTGTATACACATAAAGGCTATGCGATATAACTAAAAAGACAATGAATTCGATAAAGAAGGAAAACAATAAGTATCAGTGGAAAACCATGAAGTAACACAAAGACTGAATAGAACACAAACAAATCCGGCATGAAAATTTATAACACGTACATGTAATGACTCAACAACTTCAACCACTTATACATCAAATTCGTATTCATCTCCACGAGGTTCCAAACCTCGGACAAATCACCATTTACGGGTCCCAATATTCGAACCCTAACAATTGGCATCTTGCGCCATCATTCGAGTACTAACTGAACGGACGACTCACGTGCCAATTGGATTTTCCACCCATACGGTAAGTACAACAAGAGTATCTATATGTGATAAGAACAAGGAGTCCTAAATCCATTAGTAGTACTTAACTACGTGTATGCTTGTGCTGGTGTCCTAACATGATTTCAACAACCAATAAAAATTAGGAAAAGCTAAAAGGCAACACGTACATTTTCATCTCATAAGTTTCCACGCGAATAAACTCACACAGTAAGTGTTCCAGTACATAATATCAACAACAAGGAATGCCCCCAAGCCAACACAAGTATCACAAACAAATCCCTGACAAAGCGCACCTTGTCTTGCCACGTGTGCAATAATAAAGTATATGCCCGCCTTGTTTCGCCACATGTGCATAGAACATGTTCCCACCTTGTCACGCCACAAGCGCAACCCACATATACATATCCCGCCTTGTCACGCCGCATATGCAATATCAATAGAAAAAAAAACACGACACGGTAGAAACCTCGTGCAAACCCCATATCAACAACCGCACGGCAGAAACCTCGTGCATCACAATAATTCCAACCACGACAATTGACAATAATATGAGACATGGTAGATACATCAATTCAAGAACTTTGATCACAAGAAAAGCAAAGCTAGTTCCCAAGGAATAAGCACAACGAAGAATACTAGGCATATAAGGACAACTCAACGAGGAAGAGAATAACAGATAAGGGTCGTACCCAAATACACGGTTCAATCAACAAGGAATTCACACGAATCCGATAACTTCATATAAGGTCAAGTCACGAAGGTATAGAATATCTAAACTTCTTTTAAGGTTGAGCAATTTCGAGAATGTTCAACAATTTCCACTTAAGGACAAGCAACAGAGAATAATCATAACTTCATTTAAGACCAAAAAAATTATAGGATGAGGTGAAGAAAATTGCAAATTTGAGATAAGCAGTTAAGAAAACCTAGCATGACAGTAAAGAGGAGATAAAATCTTCAGATAAGTCAATTAGGAGTCCAATAGGCAATATGATAAATCCAAAAGTAAGAAATTCTACTTTTAAGCAAATAAAGATGAGACACTAAGAAATTAGGGAAATTAAATCATGCTAAGGACAATTCATACTCCACGAATATAAGGATATAAGATTCCTAAAGGGTAAACTTTCCACAAATAAGTCCGAGCACGTGCTCGTCACCTCGCGTACACGAGCTACAATCACATAGAAGACTCAAATCCTAAGGGGTAATTTCTCCCACACAAGGTTAGTCAAGATACTTACCTCAACCGCTCAAATCAAACTTGAAATCACGTTCTTTCCACGGGTATCCGGCTCCCAATGGACCAAATCTAATCAAATTAATAGCAGCGTGTAAATAATACTACAAGCAACTAGTTTAACTAATAAATTCGAAGCTAAGACGCGAAATTAGGAAAATTGCCCAAAAAGTACCCCGGGCCCACGTCTCGTAATCGGGTAAAATTTACAAATTATGAACACCCGCTCTATTATGAGAACACTCGAACAGAAATCATCAAAAACCGACGTCAAAAACTTGCTCAAATCTCGGATTTTCAATTGGGAGACTTTTTCTCCCATTTCCAAACTTTTACTCTCAATTTCCTTGATAAAATGAGGAAAACCACAATTGATTAATGAAGTAAACCAAATTCGAGTAATAAATCGTTACCCATAAGATTCCTCTGAAAATCCGCCAAAGAATCGCCTTCTCCCGAGCTCAAAATCCAAAAAGGGAGTGAAAATGTAAAACCCTCGATTCTATCCCCTTTTCTGCCCAGTAATCCTCGCACCTGCGGACATTTCTCGCACCTGAGCATTCCGCACCTGCGGTCCAACCAGTCCCACCTGCGGAAATCAATAACTTCCACATCTTCGCACCTGCGTGTAAGGTCACGCACCTACGGGCTCACAGGTGCGACCAAAACCTCGCACATGCGCCTCAGGACTGGCTCCCCAAATTCCGCATCTGCAGTATTCCCTTCCGCGCCTGCGATCTCGCACCTGCGGCTACCCATCCGCAGGTGCGGAAAAACACTAGAACTCCAAAAACCAGTAAGTCAGCAAACTCTAAATTCCCAAAAACAATCTGTTAACCACCCGAAACACACTCGAGGCCCCCGGAACCTCGACCAAACATACCAACCAATACTATAACTCCATACGAACTTAGTCGAGCCTTCAAACCACTTCACAAAACATCAAAATCACCAATTATGCAGGATTCAAGCCTATGAACTATAAAATTTCCAAAATCCACAACCGATGCCAAAACACATCAAAACTAGTCCGAATGACCTGGAATTTGACACACATGTCACAAATGACACTACGGACCTACGACCACTTTTAGAATCTCATTCCGAGCTCGATATCAAATTTTCACTTATCGGCCGAAATCGCCAAAATTCTAACTTCCGCCGAATTGCCTCAAACTACTCTACAGACCTCCAAAACCAATTCCAGACGCACGCCTAAGTCCAAAATCATCATACGAAGTTGTTGACATCTCCTAAAACTCATTCTGAGGTCGTTTACTCAAAAGTCAAACCTCCGGTCAACTTCCATCACTTAAGCTTCAAAAATAGAAATTTTTCCTTCCAGTTCGACTCTGGATTATCGGACAACTGAATCCAACCACGCACACAGGTCGATATACACAATGCGAAGATGTTCAAGACCTTATGCCATCGAACGGAGCTTAAATTCTCAAAACGATCGATCGAGTCATTACATGTGGGCTCGCAGGTGCGACCATGCCTCCGCACTTGCACTAAACGCCCAGTTGGCTTTTTCCGCATCTGCAATTGTCCTCTCGCATCTGCGACCATCGCACCTGCGGCTCCCCATCCGCAGGTGCGGCCACACCAGTAAAATTACACCAGCAGCTTCAGGTGCATTTTCCAAATTCCAAACTCCTCGATACCAATCTGAAATCATCCCGAGCCCCTCGGGACCTCAACCTATAATTCCAACAAGCCATATATCACTACCCAAACTTGGTCGAACCTTCGGAGTACCCAAAACAACACCAAAATACCAAATCAACCTCGGATTCAAGCCTAAGAACTTATAAACTTCCAAAATTCTCCAAAAATGTTGAAACCTATCAAACCACGTTCGAATGACCTCAAACTTTGCACACGCGTCATAAATGAAACTACGAACCTATTTTAATTTCTGGCATTCCAACCCTGATACCTAATTTTCCATTGCCGACCAAATCGCCAAATTTCTAACTTTCGCCAATTCAAACCTAATTCTACCACGGACCTCCAAATTATATTCCAGACACACTCCTAAGTTTAAAATCTCCCAACGAAGCTCACAGAATCATTAAAATCCAAATCCGAGTTCGTTTACTCATAAGTCAACTTCCGATTGACTTTACTAACTTAGCTTTCTAAATAAGAGACTAAGTGTTTCATTTCACTCAAAACTACTCTGGACCCAAACCTACCAACTCGATACAACTCAACACAACTGAACAACACATAAAGAAACATAAATGGGGCAAATGGGGCTATAACTCTCGGAACGACCGACCGGGTCGTTACACTTATTAGGCTCTAAGTCACCCGAAGCAGCACAAAATATAACTTTATGACACAAAGGGATGTGGTAAGTAAATTAGAACGAGGATTAAATGGAAACACTAATTTGAATGAGCAGGCGGTAATTGATGCAGAGGGAAGATATGGTTAGCGTAATCATGTCCACTTAAGTAATCAAATATACCTCTATTGAGACGTTGGGTGTGACTGTAAGTAGAAGGCACAATTGGTCGCGGTAGTGGATCATCAAATATGACGTGGTTATTGTAATCACACTTGACTATGGGAATTGTTTGAAACATTTCGTCAAACACCTGGGTTTTAGGCTTGGCTGAATGATTCTTCATTGAATCATCTTTTATGTCAATCTTCCTATCGAGTATTTCAGCCAACACCTTGCAAACATAGCTTTTTGAACTTTCCTCCTCGTCAATTTCAGTTAACACCATCTCAATAAGTACTTCAGAATTATCCGCACGGCTGGAGCGTCCATTATCCAAATCATAACCAATCTCTGTTGCTGATATCTCCTTCTGTTCACGCTTATTTTCCAAAGACACAACCATATTCCGATGTGCAGAAGCTTCGGAGATCGTCGGGGAAGAGGCAAACAACTTATTCTCAATGTTGCCGTGAATTCTCAGCATACAATTATTATTGTCCATCATCGCCATCATCAGTCCCTAGATGACGTCGAGGTGATAATTGACAATAGTAGAATAGTAGAGAGCCATGTGGTCCAGATTAATGAAAGCACCAATTTAATGAACTTCTCAAACAACACACATACAAATAAGAATTGTAAATTAATCTTTCAATAATAGAAACTCAGTACATAGAAGTAGAGAATAAGAAGATAGACGTTAACATAACAAGGATAATAATAGAAAGAAAGTAGGGAGAAAGACTGCGCCACAAAGAAAAATAGACGTGGGGGAGAGAGGAAATTTGTACAATATTCAGTCTGCCTACATAATGCATGTACTCTTCTATTTAACTAATTTCCTTAATCAGGGTCCCAACCGTAGAGTAATAGTTTTGGAGAGGCCTTGTTGTTCTCTTGCTTTCCCAGACTGCCCAATACTTCCATTCTTAGCTGGCCTAACATCTATCTCAAGCCCAACTTCATTTTCTATCATAACACTTCAATTTTGCTGGGTTATCTTCCTTCATTTTCTGTAATTTTTATTTTTAAACTAGAACATTTTTTAGCTCAAATGAAATTCCACGTTTGTCCTAATTAAATCAAAATGAATCAGATTTACCCTTATGCATAAGTGTAGATTTATTTTTGCCCGTATACCATGTATATGATTTATTTTTCAGTTATATTATGCTAGATGTGTTAATTAAATAAAAATGGATCATATTTACCTCTACACATAAGGTATGATTCAATTTTGGCCTTATATTATGTGTAAATCTGATCCATTTTGGTTCAATTAGGACAAATGACATATCATTCGGGCTATAGATACTAATGAAAAATTAATTAAAAAATTAAAAATAAGATTCGTAAGACTAAAAAGATAATTTTGAGACACTTTGATAACTACATGAATATATTCGAGCCAAGTTTTAACATGGGGCAAAGTTATTGCATTTCGCAGTGTTCGCGAAAACTTTGACTCTTGCGGTTGTTTGATACAGGAGTTATTAGGATTACCTACCATGTCAAATACTATTATTGTGAGAGTCAAAGAATATATTCTTAAAGATTTGCCACAAAGGATTAGGTCCATTATCATCCCATTCGAGATTGATAGAGCTATAACATGCTAAGTTGATATTAAATCCATGTTCATATCAGACCACAACTATATGTCTGAAGCTCAAAGATTGAAAGGACTCTAAACATTGTCAAGAAAATCGAGTCTCAGAGCCTGTTGGACAATACAGACTTCTAATTTAAACTGTTTGGTCAATACATAGAAGTACTTTTGACTAGGAATAGAAGCAATTTTTCTGTTTTTGGGAAGAATCAGAAAATTCGAGCTTCTTCCAAGAAACAGAAGCAGAAAATTAATTTATTCAAGTCAAGATTATCCTCACCATAAATTTATATTTTCCAAATTACCCCTTACTAATTTAAGTTTTTTCTTTTCAATTTTGTTTATAATTTTTATCATTTTAAAAAAATTAAAGATATCATATACATGAATCATATTGTAATTTTTCCAAATTCTTTGTTGACTTTTCTTGTTTTTGATTTTTGCTTTATGTAATGTCTTGTAATTTTTCAAATTTTCTTCTTCTTTTTTCACACTAAAGTAAATAATCTACATCCTTCTTTGGATTATCAATTCTTTTCCTAAAAATAATCGTTTATAATCTCTTTTCTTATATGTTATTAGTTCCCAAATTTTAAAACAATTATCAAATTTAATTTGTGAAAATTACCTACAAATAGGTAATAATTTACAATTGCATCACATAGTCTATCTATTCTATATATTATTAAAAGGGGAAGAAAAAGCATCCACATTAGGTCAAGTGGCAGACTCACAATATGCCACTTGGTAATTTAGGTCAAATTTAGTAAGGTTAGGTAATAATTAGTTTTCTTTTTAATTTAAATTTTAAAAATAAATAAATTATACATTATGGATTGTTAATAATTAGTTACTCTTTTTGAATTTGAATTTAAACATGCTTAACTATTTTTCATGAAAAAATTATTTTTATATATTTAAAATTATTTATATTTTATGCCTAATTCCATCTATCAAGTTTGACACTGAGAATCATCTAGTTATAACTACCATGGCTATACAAATTTTATCTGACAATATTCTTCTGCCGATAAGGAATTCAACCATTATGTTAATGAAGACATTACTGCAGAGATTGAGGAAGGAGATGGACCTTCTGATATTTCTTTAGAAATGAAAGCAAGTCTTTTACTAATATAGAGGCATTGTGTGATAGAAGTAGAAATGAAATTATTGAGAAAATTATCATGTGTGGCTGACTTTACTTATTATTTCACGGTGGATTATCAATATATAGTAATATGTGAAATAGACTTCTACTTCATTGTAAATGATGTATTTTGATTATTCAAATCATCATGTAACAATAAATAATTATACTAGATAATATTATATGCTTTGGTATAACTATATATGTAAAATTGATTTAAATCTTTAATATATTTGATTATTTTATGTTTTATGTTTTATGTTTTATGTTTTAATTAAATAAAATTAAACTAATAAAAGACTCTTACGATAAATGTTTAAGTTCATTTTTATCTTTAAAAGAATTATAAGACTTTGGTACTATCCTTTTTGGTAGTTTGACACTTAGAATACTTTTTAGAAATGTTGGCCAAGCAAAATTTGTTTACCAAATATTGCAAAAAGTACTTCTTATGAAAAAAAAATGTACATTTCAAAATAAGCAGATATTGGCAGCTTGGCCAAACGGGCTGTTAGTTACAATCATTTGTAACTAAGATGAACGAGGCATTCTATAAGAATGGCGCATTGTTCAAATTATTCATTTCCAACTATCTAGTCTTTTATAACAATTATGTACCAATGTTATAACTCTTGAAAAAATAATGATATCTCAAAAGTAAGGTCCATTTTTGGTTTGGAAAATCTTTTCTTTAAGTATTATTTACATTTACTTATTTTTAGTAAATTCTTTTACATCTATAGAGTCAAACTAGGTGTTATCTAGTCGTTGAAGCAACGCCTATATACACGTGGTATTTGGGGAGCTAAAGACACTTTCTAAAATAACTTTTTTAATCATCTTTTACTCTTATATGCTCGGTTTATTTCTTGATTTTTCTGCTAGTTTTGATCCCAATTTAATAATCGGAAGAGCTTGTTGAATCTCGGGGATAAGTCTAAGTTTATTCATTATTATATATGCGAAATATCCTTAAGAAAAGTGTCCTTGATACACCTGAAGTTAACTCTTATTCTACGTCATTAATATTTCTAACAGAAACTTCAAATATAACTTCCAAAAGCATGTCATATTGATAAGTGATAAAAATGACAAAAAAAATAAAAAGATTCAGAATTTATTGTTTTAACGGCACAAAATGATTATAATAGCCTGGCACAAGGGAATCAATAACTCCTATTCATATGCGAGTTTTGTATTTTTTGATCGATAAAACTCACATTTTGGCAATGTACTTGTTTGTATGAAATTTCGTCAATTTATTAACTATTTTGAAATAGGGTAGACGATTGCAAGTAAGTGTCTCCCTTGTTTTGTAAAGCCTGCATGAGGGCCGGAAAATCCATCTAACAGCCGCCGAACAATCCAAGAAATGTCCCAAATCCCATATACAAATTTTGATCTACAAATCCCTCCAAAGCCACCAGATAGTACCACTACAGAAAACACGAAGGGGAAAACACATAAAATACCCTCTTTTAAAGAAAAACTTCTAGCCTATGAATCAATGGTTGATCCTAGTCTAATGCATCTAGGTACTCCTATATCCTCCCCACTGCATGAACTACCTCAAGCCATGGACACCATGGAAGAGGATGCCACAGATCCAGCCAATTACATCACCAAACATGTCAAAGAAATCAATCTCATTGAAGAAGATTGAAATCGAATGTATACTCCATGGAAATATTCTCTTATCATCAAATTGATAGGGAAAATAATCACGCACCACTATAAAAGAAAATATCTCCCAACTATGGAAGACTACAGAACCTTTCCCACTAATTGATTTGGGTCATGACTATTTTATCATAAAATTCACTAAAGCAAAAAATATGATGAAAGCTCTGCAAAACAGCCCATGGTTCATCAATGGCTACTTCTTATCTGTTCGTCAGTGGGAGCCAAATTTTGTGGCGGAGAAGGCAAAACAAGTGCACACAGCAGTGTGAGTGCGCCTTCCACAACTTCTTACGGAATTCTATGATAGTTTAATACTAAAATAGATAGGAAATTCCATTAGAAAATTGCTCAAGTTCGATGCATGTACTAGTTTTACCCTTCGTGGCAGATATGCGAAATTATGTATCGAACTTCCCATAGACACACCGGTTCTACCATGCATATTAAAAGGCTCACATCTACAACTATTAGCATATGAAGGAAGCAATTTTCTCTTCAAGAAGTGTGGTTACTTGGGATATACAGATCAATCTTTCCAACAAGATCTAAATACTTCACAAACTACACAAGAATACATCGAGGATTTAAGCCGAACACAACAGTCATCAGAGTGTCAATGGAAAACTGTGAACTTCCATAAATGAAGAAATCAAGGCAGGAGGAACTCAACGGAAAATCAAACACCTTAGCCCGAAATCGTCACTCAAAAACCAGGTAACAATATTCAGGTTAAGATATATGAAGCGACCTCAGGTAAATACCTAACTACTCAAAATCTTTACTACAAAGAAAAAAATCATGTACACCCCCCAGAAAATACAAATTCTAACCTAAATTCAATTACTGCTTCCTTAAACAATATTCAAGTCCCAAAAAAGCTGGAAAAAACTACCCCTATCCCGACAAATAATATATTTTCTAATTTAATGGACTATGAGTCAAAATCCCTCAACTCTGACACCCAAATGGCGGATGACGTAGACAAACATTCTCACCCCCAAAACCCTTTGATAACTCCTAATTTGTTTCGCTCCCCAACAAGCCAAGCTAATAAAAACATAACACGTGTCGACTCTATAGCATGCACCACTCCAAGCCCTAAACCACTAACCACTCAATGACAACTAAGCACGAACCTATTACCTACCATAAAGAAATTGCAAAATCTACTGTGGCTTGTAACTCTGCCAAAAAAATGGCAAATTCCATTAGACACGTGTCAAAATTGCTCGATAACCCAATCACAGCAATTTAGCCTCTCCAAGGCTCCTTTAACCCCATGCATGGAAAATCTACTTGCAAATATTTGCAATCATTTGATACAATTGAACACTGGACTGCTATGCATATACCCCCTTCCCCCAATTCTAAACACTGATTCTTCAAATATCCTCGCAGTTGGATCAAGAAGCTAAAAGGTCTTGAAGATTGACAAAGGAACTCAGAGTTAAACCAGGTCCATCACTGGAGACATAGACACATGAAGAGTAAATGGCACGTGAGGTGCACAAGCAGGAGATAAACATAATCAGTGATCTAAAGAGATATCTCCTGATCGAAAAAGTTGCAAATTGATAGGGAGATGGACTCCTTATTCAGTAAGAACATAATCAAGATAAAGCAGGATTTAGGGAGTTGAAATCAACTAGAACTCTTCCACCAAGGAAGAGTACCATCCGAATTATAGTATATCTCTTTGCCTACTAAATCCTATATATTGTTCAGTGTTCTTATTGTACAGGTTCTTATTGTACAGGTACGCACAAAAGCAGAAGCAAAACAAGAATTGGGAGCAAAATTAGCAAGGCAATTTTGCAAGCAGTTCGAGTGAGATTAAAGTGTATGACTCTGAAGCTCTTGAACAAGCTAGAAGAACCAGTTCCATCTGTTGTCTTTTAGTCTAGTTTATTTGTCGTAGGTGATTACAAATTTTACCTTTCATCTTTATCTAGAAGCAATGTAACAGGTATTGAGTGTTCAAGTTATAGTTAACTTGAATTTTTGTCGCAAATAGCTAGAAGCTAGTTTGCCACAAAGGGTTAGAATTAATCCTTAGGTTTACAAAGGTGTTGTTTGGCTTATTGATTTAGTGAAGAGTTTGAGAAAATCCTACTGAAAATTAGGTCGTGGTTTTTTCACCTTTTGAGCCAGATGTTTTCCACGTAAAATTGTTGTGTTTTAAATTCTGCATTTATTATTCTGCAAACTGTAGGAGTTGAAACACATATAAGAACCTGGTCCTTCTATAACTACTGCATGCGAAAATTGGTCACCACACAAATCACCCCCCCCCCTCTTATGTGGTATTGACATAAATAAATAACAATTGGTATCAGAGCGGGTTATCCTTAAAGAGGCTAACACCTTAGGAAAAGATCAAGATGAGTGCACCACCTAGGAACTGGGAAGGACAATTTGCTAGGCCACCACTCTTCAATGGCCAGTACTACTCCTGGTGGAAGAACAGGATGAAAGATCACTTAATTGGAGAAGACTATGAACTATGGGACATAGTCACTGACGGTCATTTAGCCACCATGAATAAGACTACTAAAGGAGTAGATGTGCCAAAGACAAGATCTTACTGCACTGGTGAAGACTTAATAAAATGGGAAAAGAATTCCAAGACCAAGAAGTGGCTTGTGTGTGGACTTGGTCCAGATGAGTACAGCAGAATTCACAGTCGCACCACTGCCAAGGAAATTTGGGACACTTTGCAAGTGGCTCATGAGAGAAATGCACAAGTGAAAATATCCAAAGGTACATTACTATATTCTCAATATGAGAATTTCTCTATGAAGGAAGGAGAGACCATCCAAGAGATGTACACTAGGTTCACTACTCTGACAAATGAACTAAAATCTCTTGGAAGGACTATCCTTGAAGAAGACAAGGTTGAAAAGATTTTGACAAGGGTTCTGCCAATCTCTTGGGAGAGTAAGACCACCATTTTTCAGGAATCCAAGAACATGGCAACCCTCAGATTGGATGAGCTAATTGGAAATCTCACTGCCTATGAACTTAGAAGGCAGACAATGAAGATGGATGCTCCCAAGAAGGAAAGAAGTCTGGCACTGAGAATCACTGAGGGAACAGATCTGGAGGAAGATGAAATGGCTATGATCACCANAATGAACTAAAATCTCTTGGAAGGACTATCCTTGAAGAAGACAAGGTTGAAAAGATTTTGACAAGGGTTCTGCCAATCTCTTGGGAGAGTAAGATCACTGCTATTCAGGAATCCAAGAACATGGCAACCCTCAGATTGGATGAGCTAATTGGAAATCTCACTGCCTATGAACTTAGAAGGCAGACAATGAAGATGGATGCTCCCAAGAAGAAAAGAAGTCTGGCACTGAGAATCACCGAGGGAACAGATATGGAGAAAGATGAAATGGCTATGATCACCAAGGAATTCAGAAACTATCTCATTAGGAAAAAGGGCATCTCAAGTGGTGGAAACTACAACAAGGCAAAGGCACCAGAAAAACCCACCAACGAGGGATGCTGCAAATGTGGAAAAACTGATCATCACATCAAGAACTGTCCTCAGTGGGAAGCTGAATGGAAAAGGGAAAGATATAAACAAAGGAACTGGAAGAAGGAACTGGTTCATCCCAAGAAAAACACAACATCAAAAAAAGCTATGGTTGCTGCTTGGGGAGAAAGTTCAGATGAAGAATCAGATGATGAAGATGGAGATAAGCAAGCACTCATGGAAATTGGTGAATCAGATAAGGAATCAGAGGTAAGTATATCTCATCTAAAAAACAAGATTAAGTTCCTATCCAAAGAAAAATTCTCTGAATTATTACTTGATTTCATTTATGATTCCGAAGAAATAAATAAAGAGAAGGAACAACTGTCTAAGGAGTGTATAATGTTAAAAGCAAAGTGTAAGAACCTGGAACTCAGAGTAAGTGAATCTGTGAGTGAAAACACTGCTCTGAAGAACCAGGTTCATCCACTTGAAACAAATGTCCTAGAGTTAAAATCTGAAAATTTAAAACTGAAACTAGGAACCAGTAAGAAGACAGCTGACAACTCTCAACTCATCTTAGAATAAAATGTAGGCAGACTAAAGGATGAGTTGTATAATAAATATGAACAGATAAGAGTGTTGAAGGAGGAACTTGGTAAGGTTAAGCATGAACTGGACAGAACATGCAAATGGAATAAATCCTCTGATGTTTTAACATAGCTACAGGAAAATCACAGTAGCAACAGAAAAGGATTTGGCTTTGGGAGTCAACTGCCTAAATGGGATCCCAAAATCAAGTACCTTACTCTTCCTGAGAACAAAATCTGTACCCACTGAGGTAATATTGGTCACTACAAAAGTGAATGCAATGCAAAAGAGCAGGCCAGTCGAAAGAATAAAAGTTTTGTTCGAAGGAAGAATTGGTTACCAAATTGAGCTAAAAGGAGTTTAATTCATCCTTTTTCTTATAGAAAGGGACCCAAACTAGTTTGGGTTCCTAAGGCTAACCCCTGATTTTCTTTTGTAGGTTCAAGTGAAAGGAGGTAGCCAAATATGGTACATGGATAGTGGCTGCTCAAAACACATGACTGGTAACAATGAACAGTTCCTTTCACTTGAGGACCTCAAAGGATGAAATGTCTCCTTTGAAATAGAAAGAAAGGTGAAGTCATTGGGGTTGGTAAGGATTCCACTCGTTCCATTGAGAATGTCTACCTAATAGATGGCTTGAAATATAGTCAAATCAGTGTATCATAACCGTGTGACAGAGGTAACTTGGTAGCATTCACTTTTACAAAATGCTTTGTAATTAATCTTATCACTAACAAGATTGTTTTGCAGGGAAAGAGAGTGAATAATATATATCATAGATCTGTCCACTCTGTCAGAAAATGAACTAACGTGTTTAAGTGTGCTGGACAGTGATCCCCTCCTTTGGCACAAAAGACTTGGCCATGCTAGTCTGAATCAGCTCAACAAATTAGTATCCAAGGACTTAGTGATAGGACTTCCTAACATTAAGTTTAAAGAAGATAAAGTTTGTGAGGCTTGTGCAAGGGGGAAGCAGGTAAGATCATCTTTCAAAAGCAAGAAAATGGTAAGTACTACCAGGACGATGGAACTGGTCATATGGACCTATGTGGTCTTATGAGAACATTAATCAAAGGTGGTAAGAGATATGTAATGGTGCTTGTTGATGACTATTCTAGATTTACCTGGACATTGTTTCTTACATCTAAATATGAAGCATTTGACATGTTTACTTCCTTTGTTAGAAAAATAAAGAAACAATTAGGAGATAAACTTGCATCAATTAGGTCTGATCATGACACTGAATTTGAAAATGCCATATTTGCTGAATTTTGTGATGAGCATGGCATAGATCATAATTTTTTTGCCCCTAGAACTCCACAACAAAATAGAGTAGTTGAAAGAAAAAATAGGACACTTGAAGATATGGCCAGGACCATGCTTCTTTATAGTAAACTACCTCATAGCTTCTGGGCAGAAGTTGTAAACATTGCATGCTATATCATAAATAGGTGCAGGACTAGACCACTTGTACGAGAAGGTGGGGTTAAGGATGCTGAAATTCTTCAATTAAAGACCCGCCTTGCAGAGGTTGAGGCTGAGAGAGATGCCCTCAAAACTGAACTTGTCAAAGAAAAGTAGAAGAATGAAGGGATTCTTCAAAATATGCTCTCCCTCTTCCAAGCAAAGAACCCAGCCTCCACTCCTTCCCAGCCTTAGGTGTCCAGTGCCCTGTCGTTACCCCTCTATGACCCATATTCGGGATTTTTTTTGCTATCTTTTGCTCATGATTGTAACTGCTTTTATTTCTTTGTGTGTTTGGTGGCTGAACTATGCATCTATCAATGGATTTTGTTGTTTCTGCTCTTATTTGTTTTGTCTCACTTTATTTGATAGTTTGTATTTGTGGTTCACTATTGATGATTAATACATGTTTGCACTTGCAGTTGCCCCAGTGGCCACGAGTAATTTTTATCAATCTGGTAATTCGAACATTTTGCAATTTTTCGATGATGCAACAATGGGGAAGATGTGATATATTGAAAAAATGTGATCTTTATAACCTAATGAACGTGGTTCTTTATGATAAATGCTTAATGCTCTAAAAAGTGTCAATGTTAGATTAAAGTGATTACATGCCTAAGCACACAGTTTGTCATCATCAAAAGGGGGGAATTTGTTGGATCAAGAAGCTGAATGGTTTTGAAGATTGACAAAGGAACTCAAAGTTAAACTAGGTCCATCACTGGAGACATAGAAACATGCAGAGTAAATGACACGCGAGGTGCACAAGTAGGAGATAAACATAATCAGTGATCTAAAGAGATATCTCCTGATCAAAAAGGTTGCAAATTGATAGGGAGATGGACTCCTTATTCAGTAAGAACATAATCAAGATAAAGGAGGATTTAGGACGTTGAGATCAACTAAAACTCTTCCACCAAGGAAGAGTAGCATCTGAATTCTAGTATATCTCTTTGTCTACTAAATCCTATATATTGTTCAGTGTTCTTATTGTACAGGTACGCACAAAAGCAGAAGTAAAACAAGAATTGAGAGCAAAATTAGCAAGGCAATTTTGCAAGCAGTTCGGGTGAGATTTAAGTGTGCGACTCTGAAGCTACTTGAACAAGCTAGAAGAATCAGTTCCATCTATTGTCTTTTAGTCTAGTTTATTTGTAGTAGGTGATTACAAATTGTACCTTTCAGCTTTATCTAGAAGCAATTGTAACAAGTACTGAGTGTTCAAGTTATAGTTAACTTGAAGTTTGTCACAAATAGCTAGAGGCTAGTTTGCTACAAAGGGTTAGAGTTAATCCTTAGGTTTACAAAAAAGTTTATTTTGTAAATGTTGTTTGGCTCATTGATTTAGTGAAGAGTTTGGGAAAATCCTATTGAGAAGTATGTCGTGGTTTTTTCACCTTTTGAGCTAAGTATTTCCATGTAAAATTGATGTGTTCTTTAAATTCCGCATTTATTATTTTGCAAACTGTAGAAGTTGGAACACATAGAAGAACATGGTCCTTTTATAACTACTGCACGCAAAAATTAGTCACCACACAAATTAACCCCCCCCCCCCCCCNCTTGAAGAGGCTAACACCTTAGGAAAAGATCAAGATGAGTGCACCACCTGGGAACTGGGAAGGACAATCAACTGCTAGGCCATTGATGCGTGGCTAGAATTCATGTTTTAACAAGTTATATGCCTTACATTTTATGTGCGTTAATGATAAAAATACGCTTTTTATTTGCATAATGGAGTCTATTTCATGTGTAGGTGCATTGGAGATGGAAACCGAGCTAAATGGATGCATGAACGTTGAAAATACTCTCAAGAGTCGAAAAGGAGTGACCCGGGCTATAGCCGGGTGTTTTGGCCTTAAAGCCAGGCCAACCTAGGTGTTAGTGGGGCATTTGGCCCCTAAAGCCAGGGTCAGCCTGGCGTTAGTGGGGCGTTAGAGCCCTAAAGCCAGGTCTGCCCTGGCTTTAAAGGGGCGTTTGAGCCCAAACGCCTGGGTCCCGAGGTCCGGTCAATTCCGAGTTTAAAGAGTTTTAAGTTTTTCCCGGTTGGAATAGAAATCTCCTACACGTTTAGGGTTTGTACCAAACATATAAATAGACCCAAAAACACAACTTGAAGAGGAGAATGAAGCCATTGAAGTGAAGAAAAACTTGTGGATTACTACTCAGTGAAGCAAACATTGATTTTTATAGCTTTTATTCATTATTTTGTAGTTCAATTATGCAAGTTATTTTAGAATTGATTCTTATGAATATGAGTAGATAATTTTCTTAATCTAGGGTTTTGGTGGAACCCGTTGGGGGATAAACTTATTGTGATATTAATATAGTTTTGATTGGTTGATTAATCTCTATTTGTTCAACTACGTTCTTGTTGTAGTTGATTGAAGGGCCCTCAATTAGCTGTTCCTATTTATTATGTATCTACTTGAGAGAGTGCATATTTAGGTATTTGTTTGAACAACATCACTCNGCGTCTAGTAAATTATCATAATTACTTGAGAGAGATTTATCGTAGATAGAGTGTCCATGATTGATAGAGACAGCTAATCAAAGTATAAGAAGTATCCGAGAAGGAATTCACCAATGGGGGAAACCATAACCTTAGACCTTTATCATAATTGTTTACAACACATTGTTAGTAATTGTTAGTTATTTATATAGTCAGTAGAATTAGTAAAACATCATCAATTTATATTAAAAAGTCTTGAGAGAATTGATTGAGTAAAAGTTGCGTATTCTAAAGACTTGATTGATACGTAAATTCCCTGTGGGATCGACTCTGGGCATAATACCCCGGATTATATTTGCAACGCCCGCTTAGTCTTTTATAAGACATAGTTGAGCGTGATCAAATTTTGGCGCCGTTGCCGGGGACTTAACGGTATTATCAATTGAGTTGGAAGAAATACAATAGTCAATTTTCTTTAAATATTCGTTTTTACATTGAAAGTTTAACGTTTGCTAACGTGCAGGTGCATGCCTAGAAACTCATCGAGGACTGGTGAAGTAGTTGAAGCCTTATCAGACCCCGAGAAAGTTTTCAAGGCCCTAAACCGGACCAACCGGAAAAGCAAACATCAACCACCAATTGAACAAATTGAACCCGACATGGAAGATCCAAACAACAGGAACAATAATGGGGATGATGTGGTAGATCCAGTCGCTCAAATAGGGGCAGAGGCTCATTTATATGACTGGGCACAACCCACAGCTGAGAATTTGGCCACTGCGATACTGGTCCCTCAGATACAGGCCGAGTCCTTCCAGATAACAAATAATATGTTGCACTTATTGCAGAACAAGGGACTATTCTCAGGGTCATACATCGAAGACCCCCAGCAGCATTTGAAAAACTTCCTGTCAATTTGCAAAACACAGAGGCAGCCAAACGTCACTCAGGAGGCAATAAAACTGTTGTTGTTTCCATTCTCAGTGACTGGCGCTGCCCAGACTTGGCTAAACTCACTCCCCATCAATTCCATTACCACATGGGAGGAGTTAGTCAAACAGTTCGTGAACAAGTTTCATCCACCCAACAAGACTGCTCAACAAATTGATGAAATCTTGAGCTTCAGACAGAAACCAGTTGAAACACTGCAAGAGACATGGGAACGATTTAAGGGGATGCTGGTTATCTGTCCACATCATGGTAATCCAGAGCAAATGTTGGGGCAGCGTTTTTATATGGGTTTGACTGATACTGTTAAAGCAAATGTTGATGTTTCGGCTGGTGGAGCATTCTTGAGCAAAACGTGGAGAGAAAGTCAAATCTTACTTGATAAAATGGCACAGAATTCAGGATGGACAACAAGGAATGCACCCATTACTCCTGTAGTTCATTCAGTGCCATTCGATCCATCTAATACCATTGCAGAGAACGTGGCCACCTTGATAACACAAATGAGTATACTTACAAAGAAGGTGGAAGAATCGGGGCAAAAACAGCAGGTACACATTGTTGACACAACCAATGGAGGCTTATGCACATCATGCATTAGTCAATCACTTGGTAACCACTGGAATGCAGAATGTCATAACCCTCCTTATCCAAAAAATATGAATTATGTGTCGAATTATGAAAGCCAGAGACAAGGGGGCAGAACTGGGGTCAGCAAGTTCAACCATATAGACCACCCCACCAACAGCAGAACAGTGGAAATATGGGTGTCAGGGGACAACAAGGTAATGCAGCACCGTATCAGAGGCCACAAGGTTATAACCATCAGAATCAACAACAAGCATACTACCCTCCTCAGCATCAACAGGGGGGAAAGCAAGAAGATGGGTTTTCCAGGTTAGAAGCTATGATGCAGCAGGTTATTGGGTCAAATGCCAAAATCAGTGAGAGAGTAGATGTACATGATGCAGCTATTAAAAATATTGAAGTACAGTTGGGCCAGATATCTATGGCAGTGAACAATCGTCCTCCTGGAACTTTACCTGCAGATACTCAGGTAAATCCTATGGACCAGGGCCCAAGGCAGCTGATGGCAGTGACTCTCCGCAGTGGCAGAGACTTAAACTTGGAACTGGAGAGAGCTCGTGAAAGCAGACAGGCCGAGACACTGGTACCCATGCCGATTGAACTTGATGATTCAACAAACTTGACCAAGGTAACAGTGCAACCTACTGAAGGAGAACCCAGTGCACAGAGTGAGACTGAAAAAGAAGTGGAGATAGCGTAGAAGCCGATAGTTGAGGTGGTGGCTGATAAAGAAAAGTCCCAAATCACTGGGAAAAAGAGACTGCCAGCTCCATTCCCTCAGAGGCTGGCCAAATACCAATAGGATGAACAGTACAAAAAGTTCTTGGACATGCTAAAGCAAATACAGGTAAATATCCTATTGATTGATGTGTTGAAGGAAATGCCTGGTTACGCTAAAATGATAAAGGACTTGGTGTCCAGAAAAGTTGACTTCCAAGATCTGGCTACTGTCACCCTTACTCAGACTTGTAGTGCGGTGGTGACGCGCCCTATTGCTGAAAAGTTGTCTGACCCAGGGAGTTTTACAATTCCTTGTACCATTGGCAACTTAGCTTTCACCAAAGCTCTATGTTACTTAGGGGCCAGCATTAATCTGATGCGCTGGCCATATATAAAAGACTGGGGATTGGTAGAGCCAGGCCCACCTCCATGCTGCTGCAACTTGCTGATAGGACGGTGAAGAGACCGTCGGGTATTCTGGATGATGTATTGGTGCAAGTGGGGAAGTTTGTATTTCCTGCTGATTTTGTGATATTAGACTGCAAAGTGGATGAGGAAATTCCCATAATCTTGGGAAGGCCATTTTTGGCCACAGGCAGAGCTCTTCTTGATTGTGAGACTGGTGAACTTAAGATAACGCTCAATGATGAAGAAATCACTTTCAACGTGCAAAAGTCTATGAGGCGACCTAGTGAGTTCGCCAACTGCTCTCTTATTGATGCTATGAAGGTGATCTCAGAAAAAGATGATGCATCCCTGATTGTTGGGGACCCTTTGGATGAATGTTTGATGAATTTAGATGATATGAACGGTGAAGAACTGGCAGATTGTGTATTAGCACTTGAGGAAAAAGGGGTATGGACAAAGGCTCTTGAGTTTGAGTCACTATACGTAGAGGAACGAGAGAACCCACCGGCCAAGCCATCTATTGAAGAACCACCCAGGTTGGAACTGAAATCGGAGGATGTCGATGTGGTAGAAAAGATACTAGAGTTAACCAAGGACATCGATGATACATACTTTGTTGAATCTAGTGTCATTATTGTTGAGGATGTTGGTACACACTCCAACCATTTTTTCACATTGTGTTGGGATGATGATATGCAAATAGAGTTATCCGAACCACCTGATGAGTTGAGGGATAAAGAACAAGATGCCTACATTCTGGAATTCTTCTTGCCAGAAAGTAGGGAGTACACATTTCGTCGAAAGGCCAAGAAGTGCAAATTACTACATTGTTTTATTGGGCCAGGCAGATTTGTTCCACCACCCCAGGAGGATGATCATAGAGCAAACTATGAACTATGGGACATAGTCACTGACGGTCCTTTGGCCACCATGAAGAAGACTGCTAAAGGAGTAGATGTTCCAAAGACAAGAGTTGACTGCATTGTTGAAGACTTAAGAAAATGGGAAAAGAATGCCAAGGCCAAGAAGTGGCTAGTGTGTGGACTTGGTCCATATGAGTACAGCAGAATTCAAAGTTGCACCATTGCCAAGGAAATTTGGGACACTTTGAAAGTGGCTCATGAGGGAACTGCACAAGTGAAAAGATCCAGAGGTACTTGAACCATCCCATTTTATATTCATGGCATCCAATTCCTCAACATCATCCAATACTATTGGACATCCACCATCATCACCCTCACAACGTTCAAGAACAATAGGAACACGAGATAGCAAAAGAGATGGTAAAGGAAGTCATAGTCCGACAAGCCAGGGGATCTTTCACCGAAACTTCAAGCATAAGAGAAGCATCTCTCGTGTTATTCCAAGAGATGGAGGACAAGAAGTACATCTTCAAATGTCCAGTGGATCTCTTCAAATGCTTCATCGTCATTTTGTGATGACCCAAGGGGTCATTTTATAAGTAGACTCCGTTCCATGCTAAATAACCATAAAAAAGACTAAAATTAAATACCTCGATTTGCGTGCACAGTCCGGGTGTGAAACCTGAAAGCTTTTTTGTGGAAATATGAGAAATAGTGATTTTTAGAATTTAAATTTGATAAAAGTTGACTTTGGTCAACATTTTAAGTAAATGAACCCGGATACGTGTTCCGACGATCCCGGGAGGTCCGCAGTAAAATATGGGACTCAGGCGTATGCCCGGAAATGAATTCCGAGGTCCCAAGCCTTAGAAATCAATTTTTGAAAGAAATTATTTTGCTGAAATGTTCATGAATTAAAGAAAAGAAATAATGCTAAAAAGCATTGATATCGGGTTCTTATTTTGGTTTCGGAGCCCGTTACAGCTTTGTTATGATATTTAGAGGTTAACTGTGAAACTTGGTGAAAAACGGAGTTCGTTTGACGTGATTCGGACATCCGGTTGATAAGTTATGAACTTTAAGAGTTTTTGATGAAAATGATGAGGTTTGAGGTTTAATTCATAGATTTACATGTTATTTTCATGATTTTATCACACGAGCAAGTCCGTATGATATTTTTATACTTGCGTGCATCATTTGTTTAGAGCCCCGAGGGCTCGGGTGAGTTTCGGTAGGCCACGGGATGATTTTTGCACTTAAATAACTGCTGGTTTTTCAATATATGGTGTCTAGGTTTATGTACTATGCGATCGCATAAATACAACCGCGATCGTATAGTGTAGTCTTCAGGTGTGCGATCGCATTGCACCACCTGGACTGTGCTGTGCGATTGCATAGTAAACCCCGCGATCGCATAACTTTAAGTC
Organism: Nicotiana knightiana; assembly: GCA_005239525.1. Classification (NCBI taxonomy): domain Eukaryota; kingdom Viridiplantae; phylum Streptophyta; class Magnoliopsida; order Solanales; family Solanaceae; genus Nicotiana; species Nicotiana knightiana. Next base: position 82,439 of record ML372343.1, read on the forward strand.
AGGCCTAGGGGAGGGGAGGTCAATACCCTGTGCGATCGCACCCTTCCCCATGCGAATGCACTGCACAAATTTCTCTTACACAGTGCGATCACACCTCTTTATCCGCGATCGCACAGTTGCCCAGCCCAGCTAACATAAATACCTGTTAAACAACGACCAGAACACTTTCTTCTCCAAATTTTTGAAGTTCTAGCCCTAAAAACGATTTTTCTTCAGCAATCTTCATCCCCAGTTCATAGGTAATCAATTTCAAACCTTGTTCTTTCAATTCTTTACTATTTTGTATCACTTTTAAAGCAAAACCAAAGGATTTTCATGGTAAAAATCTAGGTTTCGGGTAGAATTAGGGAGTTCTGTAAAAATTGAATTTTTATATCAAATTAAGATCGAATTTCAAAACTAATATGATATTTGGGTTCGTGGGTGAATGGGTGAACGTATTTGGTCCGAACCCTGAGTTTAGACCAACGGGCCCGGGGTCGGGTTTTGACTCTTTTTGAGAAAACTTAGGAAAAAATATATTTTTCAATAAAGTTAGTTCCTTTAGCATTAGTTAATGATATTAAGTTAAGTGTGATTAGATTCGAGCAATTTAGAGGTGAATTCAAAAGGAAAAGTGATAATTGAGCAGTGACCTACGGAATTGAGGTAAGTGTTTGGTCTAATGTTGGCTTGAGAGAATAGGACTCCCCACTTGTTTGCTATGTGAAATGCATGGGCGTGGTGTATAGGTGTAGTGACGAGTATCTATACACCACCCAAATTAATTGTTAAACATGATTCCCCTTCCCGTTCCCAACTTATTTGATTATTGTCCTAATTGTTATATGTTCATTATTACTTCTATGACTATTTGGCCTTGTTGATCTGTTGTTAGATATTGTTGTGATTATTTGGAAAGAGTTTTGGTTGTTTGATTTGGTTTCCTTGTGATATTTATAACGGTTTAGAGGTTTGGTATTATTTTTATGGATTTTATATATATATATATATATATATATATATATATATATATATATATGTACGTTCCTGGTGATTTCGTGTTGATAATATTGAGGAAGTTGTGAGAAATGCAGTCTAATTATTTCGTAATTGTTGTTGTAAGTGTGTTAAAAATGTTGGCTGTTCTCTTGAGTTTATCTTAGTATATAAAGACTGAGCTGGATTGACAGCGTTATGGTGTTTACTTATATTCTGGTTGATTTTATTGTGAAATGATATTGGTTAAAGCTTACGAGCTATATGATTTTCGGTTTGAAATTGTGAAAATAAAAGTATTGTGAAAGGCTTGGCCTGAATTGTGAAATTTTTTATGAATAAATTGATATGATATGTATGGTGGTAGAGGGTTGCCCGCCGCAACAAGGAGTGATAAGGGTGGACAGGTGGGATCGAGTTGCACGCCGCAACAAGGAGCGATAAGAGAGGACATTTATATTTTTACTGATTTTCAAAGAAAAAAAAAGATTTGACAAGCTAAATGTTAATTTTTACTGTTTTGTTTTCTTGAAAAACAAAGATTTGAAACTTTCTATTTTATATTACTATTTTCATATTTTGGCACTACTTTTATTCAAAGATAAAGTTTGAAAACTTGGAAATTGTTGAGGATTGGTTATAGCTGAGGCCTGAAAGAGGCGGTTGTGTTACTTTATTATTGATGCAGTATTTGAATTGATGTGTTTAGCTTTCCTTCATGATTTACAATTATTGTCTCAGATATATTTTCTTGTTCGTGTAGAATTGTTTTATTGTGTTATCGTATATATATTAATGTCACAAGTTTATTGTTAAAGCCCCGCCTTAGCCTCGTCACTACTTCGATGAGGTTAGTCTCGGCACTTACTCAGTACATGGGGTCGGTTGTGCTGATACTACACTCTGCACTCTTTTGTGCAGATCTAGGTACTAGCCAGTAGTAGAGATTTTTAGAGCAGCCATCTATTTATTCGGAGACACGAGGTATATCTGTCAGTGTTCGCAGATCCCGAGAGTCTTCTCCTATTTTTACAAACTATTTTAGTATATTCAGAACAGTTACATCATTTCTTTCGGCCATTATTTGTAGTATTCTTTAGGAGTTCGTGGATTGTGACACCAGACCCTGGGGTAGTCTTAGAGTTGTTTGAAAAATTAGTTCGTGATCCGTTTTATTTAAATGGTTATTATTATTATTTTATTTTATTGTTGTGGGGAATTATTCTAATTAAGTTCCTTTGGAAGTTATTTATTTGTGCTTAAGTAATACATTAAGGAAATAAATTATTCGAGTTCTAACATTGGCTTGCCTAGCAAGTGTGGTGTTAAGCGCCATAACGATCTCTGAGGTTGGGAATTTGGGTCGTGACAAGTTTGTATCAGAGCACTAGGTTTCCTAGGTCTCACAATTCACGAACAAGCTTAGTAGAGTCTGAAGGATCGGTACGGAGACGTCTGTACTTATCTTTCGGAGGCTATTGAGTTAGGAAACAACTACATTTTATTCTACCATTGATGATTGAACTTGTCTATTCTTGTCCTCGTGCAAAATCTCGACAACACGCAAAGCGTCTGCAACTGGACAAGATATGAAGCCCCAATGACAACTATGATTAGGGGAAGAGACAAAAGCAGAGCTCAGTCTAAAGCTCGAACATCAACACCTATTCTACAGTCTCAAATGGATCTAGACACGGAGGTTCTAGCTCAGTCAGTACATGTGGGACTAATACAGATTCCAGAAGGATTCGTAGCTACTCCACTATTGCAAAACAAGGTAATAGTTGAAAGCAACGGGGTTGAATTATATGAGCTATGAAGTTTAACATTGCGGATTATCAGACATTGTGACCTATGACTTTGTGCCAAGTGGAGAAGTCCACTGTCAAGGAATAGATTGTGGGGTCATGTGTTATATTGATTTTGGCTTGAAAGGTATAAGGCCTGAGATTTTTGCAAGAGATAAAGCTAAGGATTGCGGTGTGTCTGTCTCCTTAATAACGATATACCTCAGTACCAAAGGAGTTATATAAATAACTTTAGATATACAGAAGGTTTACTCAGCGTGGAAGTTACGGTTGCGGATTTTGGGGTGCTCCAGAGGGAGTACAGTGGTTGACAAGCTTCTAGACTATATTATATGTATAAAGCTTTACTTGTGGGATCGTTGTGCATCAATAAGGAATAAGAGTTACCCCAAGGAATAACTAAGAGTACATGAATAAGTGGGGTAGCTCAGTGGTGTTGAGTCAAGATGGTAAAGGAGAAATTGGTCGCCGGTGGTTGAGGCAAGCCTACGAAGAGGACGACCAGCCAGTGCAACATCAACTATTTGACTTAGTTCTCATAAATGCTTTTGAAAGAATTTGTTTCTCGGACCCTCCATAATGCGTGGTGCATAAGGTTTGAGCGGTTGCGTCAGGTCATATGACGGTGTTAGAACATGCTACCAGGTTCGATAAGTCAGCCCGTCACACTCCTACTTCAGTTTATCTAGCCAGAAAGCAAGTCCACAGACTCGTTAAAGGACTCAAATATGATTGTGAAATTTTGGACGACTCAGTGCAGATTGATACTTCCTTTCGGCTAGTGATAGAAATTTTCCTAGACTTGGGAGATTCATATTTTATCAGAACACTCAGGCTACGTGCCCCATTGCAGATACAACTCAACTACATGATCAGCTAGGGAAAAATGAGTCGGAATGTCGAAAGTGGAGGTTAGATTCCTAGAGGTGGAGACCCAGCCTGTTGATATATTTTCTATGGTATGGATGAGGTCGTTACATTAAATGGTGATTACAAGAAAAATCTCTAATTATTATAAAGTGATGATTTCCTGAACTTAATTCGGTTATGCGTCTCTAATAAAATTCTTCTAATATGCTCTACTCTCGGGTGAGCTTCGTAACTCAAAAATCTACTTATGGGAATACTTGTATTGAGAAATTCTATGGAGGTAGCCATGTATATCATTATGTGTTGTAATTTTGTCAACGAAAATATTTAAAAGAAGGAAAAGGAAGGTTTCGAGTGGCACGAAATGCATATTACTTGTGAT
>ML372344.1:0-44293 GCA_005239525.1 Nicotiana knightiana
TATCCCAACCATATAAATAGACCCAAGAACACATCATGAAGGGGGAGACGAGTTTGGGAGCAACATATACACACAAGATCATTGAAAGAGCAAGGATTATCAGTTTTCTTCATTTTTATTCAAGTATTTTCAATTCATGCACACTTATGCAATTGTTTGATCATAGAATGAGTGGCTAAACACCCATTGTTCTGGGGTTGTGGTTTAGCCATGGATATTGCTCTTCGACATTAATTTAACCTTGAATATAGTTTACTCAATATCTGGTTGTTTCTTCAATTCTGTGTTTAATTGCTTAATTGTTTGGCCATCAGTTAGGTTTTATATACTATCTATGTTATGCTTGGGAAAGCCGTATATAGATTAGAGGAGAATTGAAGAGAGCATGATCTTAACCCTTCAGGGGAGCGGATTTGTGGTTAGGATAGGAATATACCTAGTCACCATGCTTAATTAAACACCGTAATCTTAATGCGTTCTAATAGATTAATCTCATAGGAATATAGGCGTTAATCTATTGAGAATAGGCGAGTAGTGCTTCGGGAGAAGGCTATGAGAGCGTTTATCGATTAATTAGCAACCATGAGTAAATTATATGAAAGGGAGAGTTAATTAGAATGCAATACGAGTGGTGAATAGATCACAACCCTGGAATATTTGTCTCTACTGAATACATCACAATAGTTCTTGTCACTTGATAATTAGTTATTTCATAGAATTTTAGTATAAAATAGTACATCATTGATTTTATATTGGCTTGGTTAAATAACGATTAGAGTGATTTAGCAAGTAGTTTACACAAGTCTCTGTGGGTACGATATCTGGACTTAAAATCCTATATTACTTGTCGACCACATACACTTGCGTGTGCATTGGGAAATCAACCAACACTTTCGGTTGTGTTTTGGGACAACATGGCGAGACGGGAAGAAAGGAGCAAGCCATATATGACTTGAGTAAGAAGTTCACACCATATGAAGCACGGTATTCTCTGCTGGAACGCACTTGCTGCGCTCTAACCTGGACAACTCAGAAATTGAGGCACTACTTTTGTGCCCTATACTACATACTTCATATCGAGGGTGGATCCCCTGAAGTGCATCTTTCAGAAGTCTATACCTACCGGGAAGCTTGGCAAGTGGCAAATATTGCTGAGTGAATTTGACATCATCTATGTAACTCAGAAGGCAATCAAAAGATACTCTGTGTGAACTATTCATGTGATGTAAATTGAATTATGCTTGACCTGATTCCCATTTGAGAGGGGATACGTAGGTAGCCTTGTGGGTTCAGTCACAATTCAATAAAATTTCCATTTTCCCCCACAATCATAAATTAGGGCAGAATTTTGAGGAGGACCCTCAAAATTTCGAAGCAAGTTCAGCCAACAGCATCATACAGAATAGCCAGAAAGTCACTTAGTTAACTGGGCAGAATTCTGAGGACCCTCAAAATTCTATGGCAAAGGAAGCCGCAATGTCTCTAATAATGTCACAGTTACTGGTTCATCTAACAGATTTCTAAATTGCATATTACTATGTCTTTGAAAACTATACACGCATGCTTTTGAAAAGGAGTTTACTTTTTAACCAAATGCTACCCACGGTGACTTAAACAGGACCTACTGGCAAAGTGGAGCAGAGAAAGCAGACAAAGACACGAACCAACCTCCCCCACAAAACTCACGAATTTTCTTTGGATGCAGGATATCATCATCATAGGCATCGTCTCAACAACATAACCGCTATACACAAGACACGTTGCCAGCTCAGAATACTTCATTTTTACTCTTACATTTGCACAAGGCTAAGCATTGCCTTCTCTTTGTATGAGACTAAACTCTATCTCAATCCTTGCATGAGGTGAAGCCCTGCCTCCCCATTTTACATAAGGCTAAGCATTGCCTTCTCCTTGCATGAGACTAAGCTCTGTCTCAATCCTTGCATGAGGCTAAGCTCTGCCTCCCTATTTGCATAAGGCTAAGCATTGCCTTCTCCTTTCATGAGACTAAGCTTTGTCTCAATCCTTGCATGAGGCTAATCCTTGCCTCCCTATTTGCATAAGGTTAAGCACTGCCTTCTCTTTCCATGAGACTAAGCCTTGTCTCAATTCCTGCATGAGGCTAACCCCTGTCTCCCTATTTGCATAAGGCTAAGCATTGCCTTCTCCGCGCATGAGACTAATACATATCTTAATCCTTGTATGATACTAAGACCTGTCTCAATCCTCGTATGAGACTAACCCCTGTCTCAATCCTTGCATGAGGCTAAGCCCTGCCTCCATATTTGCACAAGGCTAAGCATTACATTCTCTTTGCATGAGACTAAGCTCTGTCTCAATCCTTGCATGAGGCTAAGCCATGTGTCCCTATTTTGCATAAGGCTAAGCATTGCCTTATCTTTTCCTGGGACTAATCAATGTCCCAAATCTTGCACGATACTAAGCATTGTCTCTCTTTGCATAAACACAGATATTTCTCTATCCTAAGCCTTGTGTTATTCTCTTCTCTCAGGCTAAGCTTTTCCCTTAACTTTATGCAATACTAAGCTCTATCTTGTTATCACCTTTAGTATCATGTCTCTACACCTCATGGGCTGAAATATAGCCAACTTGTCCGAAGGCGCCATAGTCTGAAGGCATCATCCTCACAGCTGGAAGACATCATGCCATGGCCTGAGGATCTCTCAAAGCTTGCACATCATTATTCAAATTCATCATGGTTCGAAGGCCCCATTCTCATGGCCCGAGGATATCATTTCATGGCCTGCGAATCCCTTACCATAAAATTCATCTCCCGGGACATCATGGTCTAAGGACGTCATCATCACCATCCAAAGACAGTCTTCATGGTCCAGAGGGATGTATCCCTTCGAGAGGTAATTATCTTTAATCAATTATCCTTACGTGTTTTAGCTAAACATTATTTCATCTTAAAATCCTGCTATGCAAGATGATTGGTAAATGTAATTGGGCCGTGAAAAATAGATCAAGGATTGAGGGATCGATATGTGAGGCATATCCGGCTAGAGAAACTTCTTATTTATGATCATATTATTTGAACATGATGTGCCTTGTTTAAGAAATAGACCTGATCGGCATGATGATGGTGGCAATACCGATCCATTGGCACCACCATTTTCCATATTCAATCAACCTGGAAAAGGCGGTCCAAAACGTAGTCCAACATGATTTTTTACTCAGATAGAGCAAAAGTCAGCTACAACACATATGCTACTAAATTGTCCCGAGGTCCAACCTTATTATACGTAAGTGTACATTTATATTACTGACTTACATTCAATCTCAATTATCAATCATTTTAACTAATGAAAGTTTCAAATCTGTCGGACAGTTGGTCTGTAGGTACATATGGGCATGAGCATGTTTATCCTAGGTTTGTAGAATGGTTTAAACACTTTGTAAGTATTGGAAAAGTTTCTTTCAATGCAAATTATTATCAGTTGTAGGTTTTTTTAAATTTCTAATTAACTGTTATATATTGGGTTCGATCTAGGCTTATAATCCAGATAATGACATAAATGATTCATTTATGGATGACATTGCTTTGGGACCTAGCCCTAAGGTCAGAATGATGTCTAAGTACTCCATCAATGGGTGCAAGTTTCATACAGAAGAATGGTCCAAGAGCAAATGTAACACCCTAGACTTTAGAAAGAGTCCCACATCGGAAAAACACAAGAGGGATGTTGGGTATATAAGTTAACAAGCCTTAGACCCTAGTGACGCATTTTAAACCCGTGCGGGCCTGGGCCTAGAGCGGACAATATTGTTGATACCCATTTTTTCCCTCATATATTTTAAATATACATATATACCATCAAAATATTGCATGATCATCATCAAGTATTTTTTCATAATTTTCTATAATTTTTAAAGGCTTTTAATCAATTTATTCCTGCATTTTTATTTCATAAACAATTATTAATTGCATCAAAAATAATTTTTATGATGATATATCATTTAATTTTCATCATTTATATCCATATTAAGCTTTAAATAGTTTTGGATGTATTTATTATAATTATATTTGCATCCTTAGACTAAATTGCATATTTTGCAATAATAGCCTATATGTGCATAATTGCTTTATTTATATAAAAAATTACTTTTCATATTTTTATACTTTTAAATAATTATTTTAAATTATTTTCATGCACAAGTTATATTTTGTTATTTTATTAATTATCTTTTATAAATTATTTATTTGTTAAATTGGGTATTTAAAATCTAGCCCCCTAAAACCCCAATTTCGGACCAACCCAACACCTCTTACCAGCCCAATACCTATAGCCCAGGACCTTATAGCCTAATCCCTATACCTGTCTAAAAATACTCAACCAAGGACCCTTTGAATGAGGACCATTGATTTCAAAAATCAACGGTCCACATCGCACATGCCCTTTAATTTACCCACCCGTTTAAACCCTAATCCTCATTCACCCAAACCCGTCGCCTCTGTATCCTCTCAAACCCCTCCTCTCCTCTCAAAACCCTAAGCTGCTGTCACCCAAACTTATCCCCCTAATCCCGTCTCTGATGAGATTCCATCCTCATCTCCTTACCATATTGGGCCCTCCTCCCTACTGGCTACCCGCTTTTGGTATTACCTAATTGCTTGCCTAATATGGAAAGCAGATCTTGTAAGAATCAAACCAAAACTGGTTCAAATTTTAATTGTAAGTGTTATCCCGTCTATATTCGTCCTCTTATGAATAAATTCGCCTATTTTTGTCAATTTCTTTTACTTACCCTAAATTAGGGTTTCAGACCCTAAATCTAGACTAGATCTGGTTTGATTGGGTGTTTCTTTTTGAATAATTTCTTGTCTATGTTCATCGCATGCAGTGTATACTAGGCTTCTTGTTTTGTCGTTTATATGCTTTGGTAACTTGCTTTCTAATATGTCTTGGATTCATGTGGATTCTGACTGTTTGTTTTAATAAGGATGTCCTAAATACTAGCATGAACACCTAGCTTAACTAGACTTTTCCAACTTTCAACTTATTTAAACTGTGTGTTTGAGCATGAACAACTTTGCAAACCTTGCTTGTTTTCTTAATACAATTCTGCCTGCAATTCTGTGTTCTAAACCTTGTATCTTCTGAAATCAAACTGTTTTGAAATCTGCCCCTACTTCCTTTTATATACTTATTTTTTAAACCTCCACTCTTAGACCCTTAGGTTCTCAACCACCTCAGTGTGGGTACTGCTCAGGGTCCCCATGAGACTCCTGTGAACTCTGACACACTGGGAATTGGTTTTTCCAATCTCTTGTGAGCTATCTTTTGATTGTGTGGTTCTGGTGTGAGCATTGCCCTGGGTCCCTGAGGCCCTTGGGAACTTTGACACACTGGAAATCTGGTTCTAATGTGTTATGGATGCATAACTATGTTGTTGTTATGGTTGGAAGGCCTGGTTCCCAGGTTTATCAAGGCCCAATGAAGGCTCCTTATAGTGTTCCATTACTATTATGTAATTCATTTTCTATTCTGGTATGTAATAACTTTGTAAAAACACATGCTGGGGGATATTTAGTAAAGTTGGGGGGTTTCTTATTTCCTTTTGTTAAACAGGGTAGAAATCCTTCCTATAGGGTTTAGTTCTACTTTTAATTCTACTCATTTGTTAAAAAGAAAAACTGTATGAGTTCTATTGTATGCTTAGAAATCCCGCGTATAGGACTTTCATGATGGTATTAATTTTGAGTTCTATATTTGCATATTTGAAATCCTTCCTATAGGGTTGACATTAAATTTCATATTAGAAATCATGTTCATAAGATCAACAAATGTACATTAGTAATCATGCCTATAGGACTTGGATGTTTGATTTAATCGTTTTCCTGGGAATCTGCATAATTGATGCCCATACATGGTTTAATAGATATCATGCCAATTGGATAAAAGATCAGTCTCACACCTAGAGATCATGCCTATAGGATTTAAATCAATTCAGTAATATATACCATGTCTATAGGACTAAAACCAGTTTCAAACCTAGAAATCATGCCTATAGGACTTAAGTCAGTACAATAATTAGAAAGCATACCTATAGGACTTAAGTCAGTACAGTAATTAGAAAGCATGCCTATATGATTAAAAAGAAAAATAAAACATGTCTCTATAAAGTTAAAATTAGTGCTACACCTAGAAATCATGTCTATAGGTTTGTAACCAATAAATTTGTAAAAATCATGCCTATAGGGTTCCATTAATTGGTTCTGAATTCAATCGCCAATGTCAATCACTTAAACAATATACCTGTAGGACTTAATAATAATTCTGGGTTTATATTTGTGATGTATTACTGTCTGAGTGCCCAGATTATACTGAATAAGATCAGTAGGCAAAAAAAGGTCTTAACACTCGCCTTAATAAAACTGCCTCTACACTCTATTTTCTCACATAGATATTCTGCCTATAGGGTTTTAAGGTTAATAAAGTTTGCTGATTCGATTGCATGCATTTGTTGTTTTATGTGTGGAGGTCAATATGAGCCTATATTTGATTTTTATCTAAAAGTCCTAATTGCTTTTGCTTGTCGCCTAGATTTTACATTTTTGAGCAACATAGGTTGGGTCTAGAACTATCCCAAATAGAGGTCCTAATATCTCCAGGGCCATAGATAAGGGACAGGTAGTGCATGCATAGGGAACGAGCTAGAATCAACTAGAACTCTTAAGTAACAACTTAAAGATAGTAATCGGGTACTAAGGAGATGATAGTTCATGTGCTAAGTACTATGAGTAACACCCCTACTTGAGGGAGTTACAAATTCTTAAATGGGGTGATCCTATAGGCTAAAATGTGACGACCCAAAGGATCATCATCTATTTTATTACCCATCCCGTAATTCTGAGGCCTTGAAAACCTTATTTGTATTGGCCTCGATATGCATGCGCAGTCCGGGCGCGTTGCCGGACATCTTATATATGAGATTCTGTGAAAAATGCTAAGATTTGATATTAGAATGAATAAATTTGACTTCGATCAATATTTTGGGTAAACGGATCCGGACCCGTGATTTGACGGTCCCGGAGGGTCCATAGAAAAATATGGGACTTGGGTGTATGCCCGGAATCGAATTCCGAGGTCCCAAGCCCGAGAAATGAATTTTGGAGTAAAATTGTTTTCTGAAAATATTTATGGAAATTGAATGTGAAATCTGAATAGAAAGTAATGGTATCGGGCCCATATATTGGTTGCGGTGCCCGGTACAGGTCTTATATATGTTTTAAGCACTTTCTGTAAAGTTTGGTTGAAATCGAATTTCGTTTGATGTGTTTCGGACTTAAAAATGGAAACTTTGATGTTTTATGAAATTTGATGGAATTCATGGATTTCGAGGTTTGATTCATTGTTTTTGATGTTATATTGGCGATTTGATCGCACGGTTAAGTTTGTACGATGTTGTTGAGTCAGTGTGTGTGATTTGTTAGGATCCCCTAGGGCTCGGGAGTGTTTCGGAGGTGCCTCGGAGTGATTTTGAACTTAGAAAAGTTGTTGGGTTTGCTTCATCTGTTGCGGGTCCCATTTGATCTTCGCGATCGCGAAGTCTCTTTTGCGTTCGCGAAGCTTTAGTCTCCTACTTCATCAAGTTCTCATTCATTCCCTCACGATCGCGTAGGGTTATTTGACCCTGAGGTCTTAGCCTCTTTTTCTCTTCGCGTTCGCGTATAGTTGGCCGCGATCGCGTAACCTTACCGGTCTCCTTCATCGCGTTCGCGTGATGTCCCACACGTTCGTGTAAGTCAACTTCTGGACCCCAATTTTCCTTACTCTTCACGATCGCGTCATCCCTTCTGCGATCGCGATGGTCTGTCCAGTCTACCCTTCGCGAACGCGACCTTCCTTCCGCGATCGCGAAGGGCAATTTTTCCCAGTAGTATATAAATATTTCCAGAACCAGTAGCTACGGGATTCTCTTAGAAAGTAACGAACTTCTTCTTATCCAAGACCCTTAGGCGTCCATTGAAGCCTTCCTTCACCAAAGCTTCTTGGGTTAGTAAATTTTAACTCGTTTCCTTCATTTTTCATCCATATTTAATGAATTCCTAAGCCTAAAACATGCAAATTAGAGTAGAAAAATCTGGAATTTGGGTAGAGTTAAGCCCTTTTGAATTTTCTTTATTTAGACCTCGTTTTGGTGTCAAATTTGAAAGCAAATTATATATTCGGGCTCGTGGGTGAATGGGTGACATGGTTTTGGTCCGAGCCTCGTGTTTGGACCAAGCGGGCTCGGGGTCAGATTTTGATAAATTTGAAAGTATGCTAGGAAATGGATAATTAGGCCATATAATTGAATCTTTGAATCCTTATTGATGTACTTGAGTTGATTATGCCTAGATAATACCATTCCGGAGTCAAATTCTAAAGGAAAAACGGTGTTAGATGGTTGATTGCTATACTTTGGACCCGAGGTAAGTGTTCGGTCTAACCTTAGCTCGAGGGAATAGGAGTTGAATATAATTTGCTACTTTGTACTTGCTAATTGCCAAATACGATGTATAGGCATGGTGATAAGTGTCTATACATCGGTGTCTAGCATGACCGTGAGTCTTTATATTGTGAATATTATGAATTCATGATGATTTCCATGCTTATATGATGACTTCTATATGTTGTGAAGAATAAGTGAAGGAAATTGTATTCCGTAAACTCCGTTGGGGCATTGGCTCAAAAATGTGAATTGAATAATGAAGAAATATGAGATATTGTGTCTTTGGAGCATTGGCTCAAATTGTGAATTGAATAATGAAGAAATATGAGATATTGTGTCTTTGGAGCATTGGCTCAAATTGTGAAATGAATAATGAAGAATTATGAGATATTACATTCTTTGGAGCGTTGGCTCAAGTGATAGAGTAAATTATGAAATGAAAGTGAAAGAAAGAGAAAGAATTACTAAAATGTACCCTTGCCGGGTCATTGTTGCTTTTGATATTGTTCCCTTGCCGGGATTTAATTATTTTAATTGATTGTTCCCTTGCCGGGATTTAATTGTTAATTATTGTTCCCTTGCCGGGATTTTTATTCCTATTCTGTTTACTCCCTTGTCCTTGTTTGTGATTTCTGTTTGGGTGAGGAAGAGTGTTAAAGCACGAAGGGTGATGCCGTGCACTATTTTCTATTGTAAGGAAGAGTGTAAAGCACGAAGGGTGATGTCGTGCAATGATTCATACTAAAAGCACAAAGGTTAATGTTGTGCTGATACAGTGAGGTAAAAGCACGAAGGGTTATGCCGTGCACCTGTCTTAGGGAGAATGAGAGTAAAGCACGAAGGGTAATGTCGTGCACTTGTCTTAGTGAGAATGAGAGTAAAGCACGAAGGGTAATGCCGTGCAGTTGTCTTGGTGAGAATGAGAGTAAAGTACGAAGGGTGATGCCGTGCACTTGGTTATTCCCTGTTGTTATTCTGGTACTAGTCGGTTACCTTGTTATGTTACTTAAATAAGTGTTTTCTTTTCCCTGTTGTACCCTTGCATGTTTTTTTTTTGTTCGTAATTGTACTTAACTGTTTACTTCCTGCCGTTATTTCTACATATACATTTGTTTGAATTGCACAGGTGTATTTGGTAGTCCGGTTCTAGCCTCGTCACTACTTCGCCGAGGTTAGGCTAGGCACTTACTCAGCACATGGGGTAGGTTGTACTGATGCTACACCTGCACTTATTTAAGTTGTGCATATTACGCAGCCGGACCTGGGGGACGTCATTAGTGAAAGTGTCTTCCAACTCATTATAGAGGCTTCAAAGTATACCCGCTGGCGTTCGTGGGCCTTGGCGTCTCTTCCATCCCTTTGTCTTCAATTCTGTCTTGTTTTTCCTTTAGTTTCAAAGGCAGACATGTATTTTCTTTCAGACTTGTATTTAGCACTCTTAGACCGTTCGTGAGTTTGTGACTCCAGGTTTTGGGAAATTTTGCGTCCTTATATTGTGATTGTATCTACTTAGCTTAAACTGTATTTATTCCGCTGATTTAATTTTGAAGCATTTTAGCTTATTCTGAAAAGTTGAGATTTTTATGCTAGTTTAGCTATATACGTTGGCTTGTCTAGCGGGTTCAACGTTAGACGCCATTACGACCCGATGGTGGGATTTCGGGGCGTGACAAGGTTGTATCAGAGCACTAGGTTACTTAGGTCTCACAACTCACGGACAACTTGGTAGAGTCTGAGGGATCGGTACAGAGACGTCTATATTTATCCCTTAGAGGCTCCAAAAGTTAGGATGACTCCATACTTCTTTTCTTATCTATCGTACGCTATGAATTCTGAGTACTGATTTTTGAGTTTCTATTCTATTCTCTCGCAGATGGCGAGGACCCGTGCTTCCCTTGGTTCCGCCCAGCAGCCTGACACTCCTGCTACAGCTCCTACTCGAGGTCGAGGACGAGGCCGTACTAGAGGCCGAGGCCGGGACCGGGCTCAGCCTAGAGCAGCAGCCCCAGTGGAGGACCCTCAGGTCGAGTCTGACGAGGAGGTTCCTCCACTGGGGCTGCTGCTCTAGGCTGAGCCCGGTCCCGGCCTCGGCCTAGAGCAGCAGCCCCAGTGGAGGACCCTCAGGTCGAGTCTGACGAGGAGGTTCCAGTTCCGACAGTCCCAGATGAACCAGCTCAGGTCCCAGAGGGGTTCATAGCTACCCAGTGCTTCAGGACGCCCTTGTACGTCTTGTCGGACTCATGGAGAGTGTAGCACAGGAGGGTCTTCTTCCTACAGCACCAGCCGTCTCTCAGGCTGGGGGAGGTGCCCAGACTCCTGCCGGCCGTGTGCCAGAGCAGCTAGCTCCACAGTTTCAGACTCCGGCACCTCTGCCAGCCGGAGTAGCTCAGGCGGGTATTGCAGCACCGGTAATAGGGGTAGCAGCTATGTCAGCAGATGCTTTGTGGAGACTTGACAAGTTCACCAAGCTATTTTCTACTACATTTACTGGTGCACCATCAGAGGACCCCCAGGATTTCTTGGACAGTTGCTATGAGGTCCTTCGGAACATGGGTATTGTGGAGTCCAATGGAGTTAATTTTGGTACATTCCGTCTTTCTGGTACCGCCAAGACTTGGTAGAGGGATTATTGCTTGACCAGACTAGCTGGATCTACACCTTTGACTTGGACTCAGTTCTCAGAGGTATTTTTGGGGAAGTTCCTTCCCATTACTCAGCGAGAGGACCTTCGGAGACAGTTTGAGCGTCTCCAGCAGGGATCTATGTCAGTCACTCAGTACGAGACCAGATTCATCACTCTAGCCCGACATACTATCATGATACTCCCCGCTGATCGTGAGAGACTGAGCAGGTTTATTGAGGGTCTTGCTCGGCCTATTAGACTCCAGATGGCCAGAGAGACGGGCACTGATATTTCATTCCAGGAGGTGGCCAATGTGGCCAGGCGCATTGAGATGGTTTTATCACAGGGCAGTGGTCAGGGGTCTGACAATAGGCCCCGTCATTTTGGTCGTTTTAATGGATCCTCATCTGGGGGTAGGGATTCTTCAGGCAGAGGTCATCCTCCCAGACCTTTTCATTCAGCTCTTCAAGTTTCCCATGGTACTTCAGGTGGTCGTGGTTCTCAAACGCACTATTCTACTCAGCAGCCTTACAGTGCACCGTTGTTTCAGAGTTTTCGGGGCAGTCATTCAGGTCGACAGGGTCAGATTCAGTTTCCCTCGAGCACCAGGTAGTTCGCAGCATCAGGGTTCTCGTGCCATGGTACAGGCACCAGGTGTTCCACAGCATGCCCAGCCAGCTGGAGGTGGAGGTAGAGGTCATAGAGGTGGAGCTCAGGCCGCCAGAGGTGGAGGCCATCCAGCAGCCGGCGATCCCAGAGATGTGGTTCAGAGTGGTGGGGCCCAGCCCCGATGTTATGCCCTTCCAGCCAGGCCAGAGGCTGAGTCTTCAGATGCAGTTATTACAGGTACTATTCGGGTTTGTGATAGAGATGCTTCAGTGCTGTTTGACCCAGGGTCTACGTATTCGTATGTGTCCTCTTATTTTGCACCATACCTGGTCATGCCTAGTGATCCACTAAGTATTCCTGTTTATGTATCTACACCAGTGGGCCATTCTGTCATGGTCGATCGTGTCCATTGTTCTTGCGTTGTGGTGATTGGGGGTCTTGAGACCCGTGTTGATTTGCTGCTTTTGGGTATGGTTGACTTTGATGTTATATTGGGGATGGACTGGTTGTCGCCATATCATTCCATATTGGATTGTCATGCCAAGACGGTGACCTTAGCCTTGCCGAATTTTCCCCGTTTAGAGTGGAAAGGAACTCTTGGTCATTCTACTCGTAGTGTTATTTCGTACGTGAAGGCTCGGCGTATGGTCGAGAAGGGGTGTTTGGCTTATTTGGCTTATGTGCACGATTCTAGTTTTGAGGTTCCCTCTATTGATTCGGTGCCCATGTTTCGTGAGTTTCTTGAGGTTTTCCCTTCAGACCTGCCGGGGATGCCACCTGACAGGAGCATTGACTTCTGCATAGATCTGGCTCCGGGCACCCAGCCCATTTCTATTCCGCCATATCGCATGGCCCCGCCAGAGTTGAAAGAGTTGAAGGAACAGTTGCAGGATTTTCTTGGGAAGGGTTTCATTAGACGCAGTGTTTCCCCTTGGGGTGCTCCAGTGTTGTTTGTGAAGAAAAAGGATGGTTCAATGAGGATATGCATTGATTACCGACAATTGAACAAGGTTACAATCAAGAATAAGTATCCACTGTCGAGGATTGATGATTTGTTCGATCAGATTCAGGGTGCCAAGGTATTTTCAAAGATAGACTTGAGATCTGGCTACCATCAGTTGAGGATTAGGGCATCCGATGTCCCTAAGACAGCTTTCCGCACTCGGTACGGGCATTACGAGTTCTTAGTCATGTCGTTCGGGTTGGCAAATGCCCCAGCGGCTTTTATGGATTTGATGAACCAAGTGTTCAGGCCTTATCTGGACTCGTTCGTGATAGTTTTCATTGACGATATATTGATATACTCCCGCAGTCAGGGGGATCACGAGCAGCATCTTAGAGTGGTCCTTTAGACTCTGAAGGATAGTCAGCTTTATGAAAGGTTTTCAAAGTGTGAGTTCTGGTTGAGTTCAGTTGCATTCCTGGGTCATGTCGTGTCAGCAGAGGGTATTCAGGTAGACTCGAAGAAGATTGAGGCAGTCAAGAACTGGCCTAGACCAGCATCAGCTACAGAGATTCGAAGTTTCTTGCGATTAGCAGGCTATTATCGTCGGTTCGTGGAGGGGTTCTTATATATTGCAGCCCCAATGACTAGGTTGACCCATAAGGGTGCCCAGTTCAGATGGTCGGATGAGTGTGAGGCGAGCTTTAAGAGGCTCAAGACAGCTCTGACTACGGCACCGATATTGGTTTTGCCCACAGGTTCAGGGCCTTATACAGTCTATTGCGATGCTTCCTGTATTGGGCTTGGTGCAGTGTTGATGCAGGATGGCAAGGTCATTGCTTATGGTTCGAGGAAGTTGAAAATTCATGAAAAGAATTACCCAGTGCATTGTTTGGAGTTGGCAGCCATTGTCCATGCATTAAAGATTTGGAGACACTACCTGTATGGCGTGGCGTGTGAGGTGTTCACGGATCATAAGAGTCTTCAGTACTTGTTCAAGCAAAAAGAGTTGAATTTGAGGCAGATAAGATGGTTGGAGTTGTTGAAGGATTATGATATTACCATCTTATATCACCCGGGGAAGGCCAATGTAGTGGCCGATGCTTTGAGTAGGAAGTCAACTAGTATGGGCAATCTTGCTTTTATTCCGGTCAGTTAGAGGCCGCTTGCTTTGGATGTTCAGGCTTTGGCCAATCGATTTGTGAGGTTGGATATTTCTGAGCCTAGTCGAGTGTTGGCTTGTACGGTCGCTCGTTCTTCATTATTGGAGCGTATCCGTGATCGGCAATTTGATGATCCCCATTTGTGTGTCCTTAGAGACACGGTGCAGCGCGGAGGTGCCACGCAGGTGACCTTAGATGATGATGGTCTTTTGATATTCCAGGGGTGAGTTTTTGTTCCCAAGGTTGATGGGATTCGAGAGTTGATTTTAGAGGAGGCCCATAGTTCCCGGTACTCTATTCATCCAGGCGCCGCGAAGATGTATCAGGATTTGCGGCAACATTAATGGTGGCGTAGAATGAAGAAGGATATTGTGGCATATTTTGCGCGGTGTTTGAATATTCAACAGGTTAAGTATGAGCATCAGAGGCCCGGTGGCCTATTTCAGAGGATTGAGCTTCTCGAGTGGAAGTGGGAGATGATCACTATGGACTTCGTTACCGGACTTCCGTTGACCCGGAAGAATTTCGATGCAGTGTGGGTCATTGTTGATAGGCTGACAAAGTCAGCACATTTCATTCCTGTGGCAGTCTCCTATTCATCCGAGAGGTTAGCTGGAGGGAAATTCAGCGAGAGTTAGGCACCCAGGTTGAGTTGAGTACAGCATTTCATCCTCAGACGGATGGGCAGTCCGAGCGGACTATTCAGATTTTGGAGGATATGCTCCGAGCTTGTGTTATCAACTTCGGAGGATCATGGGATCAGTTCTTGCCTTTAGGAGAGTTTTTCTACAACAACAGCTACCAGACGAGTATCCAGATGGCTCCTTACGAGGCTTTATATGGTAGGCAGTGTCGATCTCCGGTTGGATGGTTTGAGCCGGGAGAGGCTCAGTTGTTGGGTACAGATTTGGTTCAAGAGGCCTTGGACAAGGTCAGGGTCATTCAGGATAGGCCTCGTATAGCTCAGTCCAGGCAAAAGAGTTATGCAGATCACTAGGTTCGAGATGTGGCTTTCATGGTTAGTGAGCGAGTATTTCTCCGAGTGTCGCCTATGAAGGGCGTGATGAGATTTGGGAAGAAGGGCAAGCTTAGCCCTAGATTCATTGGTCCGTTTGAGATTCTTGATCGAGTAGGAGAGGTGGCTTATAGGCTTGCATTGCCGCCTAGCTTCTCAGCCGTGCATCCAGTCTTTCATGTGTCCATGCTTCAGAGGTATCACAGCGATCCAGCCCACGTGTTAGATTTCAGCACCGTCTAGTTGGACAAGGACTTATCTTATGAGGAGGGGCCGGTAGCTATTCTAGACCGGCAGATTCGTCAGTTGAGATCCAAGAGTTTCCCTTCTGTTCGTGTTCAGTGGGAAGGTCAGCCTCCTGAGGCATTGACCTGGGAGTCCGAGTCCGATATGCGGAGCCGTTACCCTCATTTATTTTCTGACTCAGGTACTTCCTTATTCTGTCCGTTCGAAGATGAACGGTTGTTTTAGAGGTGGAGAATGTGACAATCCAAAGGGTTATCACCTATTTTATTACCCATCCCATACTTCCGAGGCCTTGAAAACCTCATTTGTATTGCCTTAGTTTGTGTGCGCAGTCCGGGCGCGTAGCCGGACAACTTATATATGAGATTCTGTGAAAAATGCTAAGATTTGATATTAAAATGAATAAATTTGACTTCGGTCAACATTTTGGGTAAACGGACCTGGACTCGTGATTTGATGGTCTCGGAGGGTCCGTAGCAAAATATGGGACTTGGGCGTATGCCCTGAATCGAATTCCGAGGTCCCAAGCCCGAGAAATGAATTTTTGAGTAAAAATTTTTTCTGAAAATATTTATGGGAATTGAATGTGAAATCTGAATAGAAAGTAGTGGTATGGGGCCCGTATTTTTGTTCCAGCGCCCGCTACAAGTATTATATATGTTTTAAGAATTTTCTATAAAGTTTGGTTGAAATCAAATTTCGTTTGATGTTTTTCGGACTTAAAAATGGAAAATTTGATGTTTTATGAAATTTGATGGAATTCATGGATTTTGATGTTTGATTCATTGTTTTTTATGCTATATTGGCGATTTGATCGCACGGTTAAGTTCGTAAGATGTTGTTGAGTCAGTGCATGTGATTTGTTAGGAGCCCCGAGGGCTCGGGAGTGTTTTAGAGGTGCCTCGAGGTGATTTTGAACTTAGAAAAGTTGCTGGTTTTGCTTCAGCTGTTGCAGGTCCAATTTGTGCTTCGCGATCGCGAAGCCTCTTCCGTGTTCGCGAAGCTTTAGGCTCCTCCTTTATCGCGTTCGCATTCATTCCCTCACGATCGCATAGGGTTATTTGACCCTGAGGGCTTAGCCTCTTTTCCTCTTCGCGTTCGCGTATAGTTGACCGCGATCGCGTAGCCTTACCAGTCTCCTTCATCGCGTTCGCGTGATGTCCCACGTGTTCGCGTAAGTCAACTTCTGGACCCTAGTTTTCTTTACTCTTCGCGATCGCGTCATTTCTTCTGCGATCACGTCATCCCTTCTGCGATCGCGAAGGTCTGTCCAGTCTACCCTTCGCGAACGCGACCTCTTTTCCGCGATCGCGAAGGGCAGTTTTGCCCAGTGGTATATAAATATTTCCAGAACCAGTAGCTACGGGATTCACTTAAAAAGTAACGAAACTCTTCTTATCCAAGACCCTTAGGCGTCCATTTAAGCCTTCCTTCACCAAAACTTCTTGGGTTAGTAAATTTTAACTCGTTTCCTTCATTTTTCATCCATATTTAATGAATTCCTAAGCCTAAAACATGCAAATTAGAGTAGAAAAAATCTGGAATTTTGGTAGAGTTAAGCCCTTTTGAATTTTCTTGATTTAGACCTCGTTTTGGGGTCAAATTTGAAAGCAAATTATATATTCGGGCTCGTGGGTGAATGGGTGACATGGTTTTGGTCCGAGCCTCGTGTTTGGACCAAGCGGGCCCGAGGTCGGATTTTGATAAATTTGAAAGTATGCTAGGAAATGGATCATTATGCCATATAATTGAATCTTTGAATCCTTACTGATGTACTTGAGTTGATTATGCCTAGATAATACCATTCCGGAGTCAAATTCTAAACGAAAAACGGTGTTAGAGGATTGATTGCTATACTTTGGACCCGAGGTAAGTGTTCGATCTAACCTTAGCTCGAGGGAATAGGATTTGAATATAATTTTCTACTTGCTAATTGCCAAATACTATGTACAGGCATGGTGACGAGTGTCTACACATCGGTGTCTAGCATGATCGTGAGTCTTTATATTGTGAATATTCTGAATTCGTGATGATTTCCATGCTTAAATGATGACTTCTATATGTTGTGAAGAATAAGTGAAGGAAATTGTATTCCGTAAACTCCGTTGGGGCATTGGCTCAAAATGTGAATTGAATAATGAAGAAATATGAGATATTGTGTCATTGGAGCATTGGCTCAAATTGTGAATTGAATAATGAAGAAATATGAGATATTGTGTCTTTGGAGCATTGGCTCAAATTGTGAAATGAATAATGAAGAATTATGACATATTACATCCTTTGGGGCATTGGCTCAAGTGATAGAGTAAATTATGAAATGAAAGTGAAAGAAAGAGAAAGAATTACTAAAATATACCCTTGCCGGGTCATATTCGCTTTTGATATGGTTCCCTTGCCGGGATTTAATTATTTTAATTGATTGTTCCATTGCCGGGATTTAATTGTTGAATTATTGTTCCCTTGCCGGTATTTCTATTCCTATTCAGTTTACTCCCTTGCCCTTGTTTGTGATTTTTGTTTGGGCGAGGAAGAGTGTTAAAGCACGAAGGGTGATGCCGTGCACTGTTTTCTATTGTAAGGAAGAGTATAAAGCACGAAGGGTGATGCCGTGCCATGATTCATATTAAAAGCACGAAGGTTAATGCGGTGCTGATATAGTGAGGTAAAAGCACGAAGGGTGATGCCGTGCACCTGTCTTAGTGAGAATGAGAGTAAAGCACGAAGGGTAATGTCGTGCACTTGTCTTAGTGAGAATGAGAGTAAAGCACGAAGGGTAATTCCGTGCACTTTTCTTGATAAGAATGAGAGTAAAGTACGAAGGGTGATGACGTGCACTTGGTTATTCCCTATTGTTATTATGGTACTAGTCGGTTACCTTGTTCTGTTACTTAAATAAGTGTTTTCTTTTCCCTGTTGTACCCTGGCATATTTTTTTTTTGTTCGTAATTGTACTTAACTGTTTACTTCCTGTCGTTATTTCTACATATACATTTGTTTGAATTGCACAGGTGTATTTGGTAGTCCAGTTCTAGCCTCGTCACTTTTCGCCGAGGTTAGCCTAGGCACTTACTCAGCACATGGGGTCGGTTGTACTGATGCTACACCTGTACTTATTTAAGTTGTGCATATTACGCAGTCGGACCCGGGGGACGTCATTAGTGGGAGTGTCTTCCAGCTCATTATACAGGCTTCAAGGTATACCCGTTGGCGTTCGTGGGCCTTGGCGTCTCTTCCATCCCTTTGTCTTCAATTTTGTCTTGTTTTTCCTTTAGTTTCAAAGGCAGACATGTATTTTCTTTCAGACTTGTATTTAGCACTCTTAGACCGTTTGTGAGTTTGTGACTCCAGGTTTTGGGAAATTTTGCGTCGTTATATTGTGATTGTATCTACTTAGCTTAAACTGTATCTATTCCGCTGATTTATTTTCGAAGCATTATAGCTTATTCCGGAAAGTTGAGATTTTTGTCCTAGTTTAGTTATATACGTTGGGTTGTCTAGTGGGTTCAACGTTAGACGTCATCATGGCCCTATGGTGGGATTTCGGGGCGTGACATAAAAAAATTAGGACCCCCACATTTCTTTTCTAAAATAAATCGAGTATTTTATTTGTAACAATTGCTTATACTAATTCGGTTAATTTAAGTTTGGTCGGGACCCACCGTTATGGACCTCGAGGGGTGCCTAACACCTTCACCTCGAGGTAACTTCGTCCTTTGCCCGATCTCTGGTGATGTAAACTGGTTATATGAGTTATCAGCTCTAGGTTCCCTAACGCACCTTAATTCGTTAGGTGGCGACTCTCTCAATTCCACTTCCCTACCCTCGTAAAATAGGAATTGCCCCAAAGAATGTCGAAACCCGATTTTGCGAGAAAATGGGGGCACAACAAATATCACTAGCGGGGCTGGGCTATTACAGATGGTATCAGAGCCACTCCTATGTCAGCCTTGGCGATGGTGGGTCAGAGTTCAACCTAGTTTAGGTAAATCCCGGTTTGGCGGGCTAAACCTCAGTGCTGAGTTTATGCGAATCCCATGCGGTGGGGTAAACCTCAGCGAGGACGCTGAGTCCACAAGAAGGGGTGTATGTAACACCCCGAAATTTAGACAGAGTCTCATATCGGCAAAACACAAGAGGGATGCTGGGTATATATGTTAGCAAGCCCTAGACCCTAGTGACGCATTTTAAACTCGTGCAGGCTTGGGCCTAGAGCGGACAATATCAGTAGCGGGCTGGGCTGTTACAACAAAAAAATTAATAATAGTTGCGTGTGTGTGAAAGCTAATTGTGATGTCGATTATTATGGTGTGCTTCAACAGATATTAGAACTCGATTATAGTGTTGGTTCTCCGAAAAAAAATGTTGGCACTCTTTCAGTGTAAATAGTATGATCCAACACCTACTAGAGGTACATTAGTGCATCCTCTGTATAAAATAGTTGAAATAAAGCACACGGGGAGGTTTAGACTCTAAGACCCATTTATCATAGAACAAAATGTGAAACAGGTGTGTTACGCACCTTATCCTTTGTGCAAGAAGAAGGTTGCATGGTGGGTAGTGATAAAAATAAAGCCCGTGGATAGAGAAAAGAGGTCGAGGATGCATTAGATGTAGCATAGCAGAATGACATTTCAAGTGTTGAAGAAATGGTGGATGATGAACTAGCAAGTGAGTTGCAGGATAATGAAGGCTTTCATGAGGAATTTGAGCCTTCAATCCTTAGATCAAATCAAAGTGAGTATGAGGAAGGAACATCCATGGTAAATGAGGATGGATATTCAAGTGATGAATATGAAACAAGCTTCGATGAAGAATTATATGATGAAAATGAAAAAACCGATGATGAAAATGAATATGTCAACATGAAGATAGCGATGAGGATTGAGTTGTTTGTGTGTTTTATGACTTGTTTGATTTATTATATTATTGTTTTATATTATTATCTGTTGATTTTTTATTATATATTTTATTTTACTTAAATAGCACAGGTGGCTTCTAAGGGTAAAGAATCGAAACAATCTAAGAAGAAGAAAATACTTTGCCATCCGCGAGTGATCACATTCCTTCACACATGCCTAGGATGAGTCCTCCTCCTAGTTTTCCTCCTCCTTCTCAGTCGATGACTTCATTACCACATGAGTTTTTCAGAGTCCTCCTCCCCACATCTAGCACAGTTGTCACGACCCAAAACCCAACATGTCGTGATGACGCCTATCATGGTACTAGGCAAGCCGACTACTCAGACATTTCTAGCACTTTTAATCTTTGAAATATACTAAAACAGTTTAAATAAATAAAAATCTCATAAAACAGGATAGAATATCATAACTCAATACATAAGTTTTCCCAAAATCGAGGTGTTACTGAGTACCTGAGTATCTACATAATGACATAGTCTGGTACACTATCTAGAAATTTGAACAGAATGAATAAATGAATGATAAGGGAGGATAGTAAAGGTCTTCAGACGCCAAGTAGCTAACTCAATGATTTCCAAATGTCTTAACTCTGTGAATCAGCAACCGCCATGACCAGAAACACCTGAATCTGCACACGAGGTGCAGGGTGTAGCGTGAGTACAACCAACTCAATAAGTAACAAATCTAACCTTCGGACTGAAAGAAGTGACGAGATTAAGTAATACAGTCCACATGCAGTATCAACAGTACGGAAACTTACACAAATATGACAGTGTTATCTCATAAATTTATAATCTACAAGTAAAGGTACAAGAATCTAGACATGCTTTCAGGTTTTGCAATAAAACTCAACACAGAAAAAGGCAGATCCAGCACAAATGCAAATAAATTTCTAGCAACTGCACCCACTATGGATGTGCAGACCCCGGAAGAGTCGATATAACCCAAGCGCTATAATAATCCAAATCCTGGCATGAATCAATAAAGCTTGTTGCGGCGTGCAGCCCGATCCCATGAATATCACTCATAATAGACCCTCAGCCTCGCTCAGTCAGTAATCTCTCCAGTCTCTCGGGCTCACAAGAATCATGATAATCAGCGCAAACAATGATAATATGATGTGTTAATAAAGGACAACAGAGACTGAGATATGATATGAAAATAATAGTTGTGACTTAGTATAACATGGCAAGTTAAGCAAATAGTTCAACATGTAACACGATCTTTGTGGGTCCCAACAATACCAACACGTAGCCTAAGCAAGATTTCTAACATAACTGGATGCTCAATTACTCTAACACACGGTGAAAATACGGGTAACAACAATATTATTCAACTATACAGTTCCATGGAAACAACCAAGTCACAATTCATACGATGCACGCCCACATGCTCGTTACCTAGCATGTGCGTCACCTCAACGCAATCACATAACATGTAATTCGAGGTTTTGTACCCTCATAACCAAGTTTAGAAGTGTTACTTATCTCAAACTGTGCAAAATTCTACTCCAACAATCCCTTGTTTCGCAAGACGGCCTCTGAATGCCTCGAATCTTGCCAGAAACAATATGATATGATCAACTCAAGCTATAGGAATCAATTCCATATAAAAATGCTAAGTTGGTAATCAAAAGTCAAAAAGTCAACCCTCTGACGCACGTCTCGGAATCCAATTAAAGACACAATACGAACAGCTATTCAACCACGAACCCACCCATACCAAAATAAATCAAATCCGATACCAAAATCTCGATCAAATACCCAAAATTCGGCCTAAGGACTTTCCTTCATTTTCCCCTAAATTTTCAACCTAAATCACTAATTAAATGATTAAATCAAAGATATAAATATGGAATTTAACCAAAACTAAGTAAGAATCACTTACCCCAATCATTTCCTTGAAAATCTCTCAAACAATCGCCTCCAACCGAGCTCCAAAAATCAAATTTCTGATGTGAACTCAAATCCTCGTTTTGAAATATTTAAGTTTTACCTAGACGACCCTTCATCGCGATTGTGAAAACACTTCGCGATCACGAAGCACAACTCAATTGCCCAGAAAATTAACCTTACGCGAACGCGAAACTACACCTACGATTGCAAACCACTGACTACTCAAACCTACGCGATTGCGTCCCTCCTCACGCGATCACGAAGAACAACGTGTGGACTCAACTCCTACCTCATTTCTTCTTTGCGAATGCAGCCTAGCCTACGTGCTCGCAATGCACTGCTTCTCTAAGCTGCGCGATCTTAGCACTCTTCTCGTGAACGCATAGAGGAAAAATCCAGCTGCCCTTAACAAGACTTCGCGCTCGCATATCAATCCACGCGATCGCATAGAAGGAAACTAGAACTGGACAGCAATCTTCAGCAGTCTTCCAAGTCCAATTTTCACTCCGTTA
Organism: Nicotiana knightiana; assembly: GCA_005239525.1. NCBI lineage: Eukaryota > Viridiplantae > Streptophyta > Magnoliopsida > Solanales > Solanaceae > Nicotiana > Nicotiana knightiana. The sequence goes on from ML372344.1 coordinate 22,386, forward strand.
ACCATATGAAATCCACCCGAGCCCCCGGGACCTCAATCAAACACACCAACAAGTCCAAAAACACGATACGAACTTAGTTGAGCCTTCAGATCACATCAAACAATGCTAAAACCATGAATCACACATTGATCAAGCCTAATGAACCTTTGAACTTCTAACTTCTACATTCAATGGTGAAACCTATCAAATCACGTCTCTCATACAAAGCCTCATACAGAGCTATCTAAATGCTCGATTGGTAGCTATTTTTGTAGGAAAAATCGGCGAGCGGCATAACCTGATCCCAAGAACCTGTGAAATCTATGACACAAACGCGTATCATATCCTTCAATATATGAATAGTGCTCTCGGACTGCCCGTCCGTCTAAGAGTGAAATGTTGTACTCAACTCAACCTGTATGCCCAAACCTCACTGCACGGCTTTCTAAAACTGCAATGTAAACTGCATGCCCCCATCTAAAATGATGGACACTAGCATATCGTGAAGGCCAACAATCTTGCGGATATAAATCTCAACCAACCACTCCGAAAAATAAGTAGTCTCAACTAGAATGAAGTGCTTGGACTTGGTCAATCAATCCACAATCACCCAAATAGCATCAAACTTCCTCGAAGTTTGTAGGAGTCCAACTACAAAATCCATGGTTATACGCTCCCATTTCTTCCAGAATCTCAAATCTCTGAAGAAATCTGCATGGTCTCTAATGCTCATACTTTACATGTTGATAGTGTAGGCTGAGCTACGAACCCCACTATATCCTTCTTCATCCTCCTCTACCGGTAGTGCTACCTCAAGTCCTCGTACATCTTCATGGCACCCGATGGATGGAATACCGCGAACTGTGGGCCTCCTCAAGAATCAAGTCACGTAGCCTATCTACATTAGGCACACAAATGCGACCCTGCATCCTCAACACCCCATAATTCCCAATAGTAACATCCTTAGAATCACTGTGTCCTTAAGGAAAAGCAAATGAGGATCATCATACTGACAAAAATTGATCTTGGCCAAACCCACACAACAATTAAGTAGTGAGGCAGCCGATGTAATAGTAAACCCAACAAAGGTCGGGATCGAATCCACAGGGAGTTAGAATATGGGATTAGGTGTATATCTAGTTTGATTGTATGTTTTGAGTCAAATTACACTTCCACAATATTAGTTTGTATTATACTTCTACTTTGTTCTATTTCTTACCAGTATAAAACTATGGGACAATATTTTTGGTTTTGAGTTGTTTTTCAAATGATAAAAGAATCTAGGTTCATGATTTCCACCTGGGTGGCTACCTAATGAGTTGTAAAATCTAGGGAAAATTTGATTGGTTAGGGTTTTAATATAGCAATCACACTTAGATACTCACTATATACCTTTCGGTAGTTTTAGTGATTTTGCCCAATTTGGCTTTCTTAAGTCCAAATGGGTATTGCACAATACAAGTGATAATTGTTCAAGTCGCGTCTTACTATCTCTAGATTCAACCCTTTAATTGGGGCTATCAATTTCTTGAGTTCACTCCAGTTTCTTGTTAGCCAAGTTCTCCTAGACTTAGTCTCTCTTCCTCAAGTAGATACTAAGTCAATTAGGCATGAATCAGTGTTTGCAACCACTAATCCTTGAGTTCTAGGAAGAACTAGGCTAAATGTCACTAACACAATAACAAACAAGCCCTAATTCAAAAACCCATCAAATACCCACACTAGAGTTAGGTCACAATCCTAGCTAGAAATTTAGGTACTCATGAAAATTGTAGAAATTAAACAAGAAATAAAGATAGAATCCATAATAATTAATTATGGGATGAAAATCTAGTGTTTGGAGACATATCTAATACAAAGTTACTTAAAGCAGTAAAGAAAAATATCCAGGTGCTCTTACAAGAACTAAACTTAACCTAAAAAGGGCAAAAAGTCCTATTTATACTAAGCTGAAAATATCTGACAAAAATGCCCCTGCGAAGGTTGTGCGGCCGCATAATTCTGAGTGCGACCGCACACATGGATTGAGCTGGGATATGAATCTCTTCTTATATGGTCCGCGTAATAGTGATTGCGGTTTCACACTAGCTTCTGCGGCCGCATAAAATTCCTGCGGTCCGCATAACCTCAACTCGAGGTTCTATGAATCTGCTCCTCTATGGTACGCATAATAGTGAATGTGGCCGCACACTGACTTCTGCGATCGCACAATACTTGTGTGGTCCGCACAGCTTTAGTTCTTACAATTTCCAAGTCTATGAATCTATATTTTGCAGACGCACTACAATTATGCAGTCCGCACTCTCTAAAGCTAAATTTGACAGGGTTCCTTCATTGTTTGCGACCACATAATTGTGCGGTCCGCACTCTAAGCACTTTTGCCCTGTTTTTGTCCTTGTCTAATTTTGACTCCTTTTTGAGTTGATTTTCACTTTTTGGCTTGTTTCCCAACGTTCCTGCAAGAAAGCTCATTTTATTAGTTCTTGGTGATACCTTTAAGTATTTTCAAGCTAAAATTCAAGTAAAAGCGGGCAAATAAGCGGTCAAAATCCCTACTTATTAGCTCTCTGATCGATCATATAAGGAAGACCGAGAAACCACACAAGCTAGAACCCGACTGGGCTCCGAAAAATCTAATCTCACTGTTGACCCATGTCACTGCATAGTTTTGAAGATTGACAAAAGGCTGACCAGTTGAACCAGGTCCATCAGAGCACACATCTTGAACTAACTAGCTGGCACATGAACCGTATATGCTTAGGAGATGTTTTGAATATGAAATATCAATGAACCAAGAGATCGTCTCCTAATGCGAAAAGGTTGCAAACTGATCTGATTAATTGAAGTCGAATTCAGCAAGGAAAGTAACAAAAGAAAGGAAGTTGAGTTTGGTTCGAATTGGTTCACCCAGGTAGAGTTGAACTAGAATTGGAAGACAAGCTCAACGACTGACTCTACAAATACTTGATGTATTTCTGCTAGAATTCAACATGCACAAAGCTGAAATGAATCAAAGTCTGAAAGCAAAATTCCAAGAGTTATTTTTTCTAGCAGAATCATTGTGCGATGCAAAGGCTACAGTTCAACTAGAAGAACCAGTTTCATCTGCTTGATTATTGATTCTAGTTGATTGTAGTAGGAGTTTTTAATATTTTATCTTTCAGGTTTCATAGAAGCAATTGTAATAGGTACGTATTGTTCAAGTTAGAGTTAACTTGAGGTGTGTAGAAATTAGCTAGGGGCTAGTTACTACAAAGGGATTAGAGTTAGTCCTATGATTACAAAAGAGTTTATTTTGTAAGTCCGTTTGGCTCAGAGTTTTTAGTGAAGAGTTGAGCAAATCCTACTGAGGAGTAGGTCGTGGTTTTTTCACCTTTTGAGCCAGGTGTTTTTCACGTAAAAATCTCTGTATTTGTACTTTACTACTTTTTATTATTCTGCAATAGTAGTAGTTGGAACACCAAGAAGAATCAGGTTCTTCTACTGAGACAGCACTTGAAAATTGGGTACCACACAAAGTAACCTATCTTCTTGTGTGGTATTGAAGTCTAAAACATCACTCACGAACTGGTTGGCCAAGGCCTGAACATCAACTACAAGAGGTCTCTCACCAACAGGAATGAATGCAAGGATACCCATACTTACCGCCTTTCTACTCAAGGCATCGGCTACCACATTGGCCTTCTCAGGATGATACAAAATGGTAATATCATAGTCCTTTATCAGATCCAACCATCTCTGATGCCTCACATTTAGATCGGTTTGTTTGAAAAACTGCAGGAGACTCCGATGATCTGTAAATACCTCACAAGACACACCATAGAGATAATGCCTCCAATTCTTCAATGCATGAATAATGGCAGCCATCTCCAACTCAAGAACAACATAGTTCTTACGAGGCTTCAAATGACGTGAACCATAAACGGTCACTTACCCTCCTAAATCAAGACACGCCCAATACCAATCCGAGAAGCATTGCAATAAACTATATAAGAGTCTGACACTGAAGGCAAAACTAGAACTGGAGTTGTGGTCAAGGCAGTCTTGAGCTTCTGAAAGCTCTCCTCACACTCATCTGACCACCTGAATGGAGAACCCTTCCAAGTCAATTTGGTCAAAGGCGATGCAATAGACGAGAAACCCTCCACGAGGCGAAGATAATAACCGGCCAAGCCGAGAAAGCTCCGAATCTCTGTAGCTGAGGATGGTATGGGCCAACTCTGAACCACCTCTATCTTATTTGCATCCACCTTAATCCCCTCACTAGGCACCATGTGCCCCAAGAACGCCACCGAACTAAGCCAAAACTCACACTTGGAGAACTTGGCATAAAGTTTCTCCTCCCTCAGCCGCTGTAGTACAATCCTCAAATGTTGGACATGCTCCTCCTGGCTACGTGAGTACACCAGGATATCATCAATGAATACTATGAAAAATATGTCGAGTTAAGGCTGAAATACACTATTTATCAGATGCATGAATGTTGTTGGGGTGTTGGTCATCCCAAAATACATCACAAGGAACTCATAGTGACCTTAACAGGTCCTGAATGCCGTCTTTAGAATATCCGAGTCTCAAATCTTCAACTGGTGATATCCATACCTCAAATCAATCTTAGAGAACACCCTCGCTCCCTAAATCTGGTCAAATGGATCATCACTACGTGGCAAGAGATACTTGTTCTTGATTGTAACTTTGTTCAACTGCCTATAATCAATGCACATTCGCATATTACCATCCTTCTTCTTCACAAATAGAACCTGTGCACCCCAAGGAGACACAGTGGGCCTAATAAACCCCTTATCAGGAAGCTCCTGAAGTTGTTCTTTCAATTCCTTCAACTCAGTTGGTGCCATTCGATACAGAGGAATATAAATGGGATGAGTTCCCGACATCAAGTCAATACCAAAGTCAATAGTAGGGGTATCAACACCAACATCCCTCACAAAATCCAAATAAGACAAACACCCCTTCCCAACCATTCGATGGGCCTTCAAATAAGAAATCACCCTGCTGGGAACATAATCTAGAGAACCTCTCCACTTGATCCTTGGAAACCCCGACATTGCCAAAAAACACAGTCCTAGCATGACAATCTAAAATAGCATGACATGGAGACAACCAATCCATACCCAAGATCACATCAAAATCGACCATACTAAGCAATAAGAGATCAATTCTATTATCTAATCCCCAATAGTCACTACACATGATCGATATACACGGTCCATAACAATAGTATCGCCCACCGACATAGATACATGAACAGATAAAAGAAAGGACTCACGGGGCATATCCATATATTGAGAATAATACGATGATACATACGGATAAGTGGAATTAGGGTCAAATAATACATAAGTATCCATGTGGCATACTGAGACAATAGTTGTGATCACTGTGTCTGAAGCAATGACACCTGCCTAGGCGGTAATAGCATAGAATCGAGCCTGACCAACACCTGATCGGCCTCCCCTCTAGGGTGACCTCTAGCTGCCTGAGCCCCACCCAAAGCTGGCTAGGCGGGTGGTGAAGTAACTGGTGCTGAAGTTGTGGTCTAACTCCTCTGCTGAACTGGACCTATCGTAAGGCGAGGCTAGAACTTCTTCATATGACCCAACTCTCCACACTCGAAACATCTCATCTCGAAAAATAGTGGCAAATACTACGGCGGACCCGTGAACAAGAATAACTACCAGAGGAACCTAGTGCAGATGAACCCTAAACTGAAGGTGCACGAGATGAACTTTGAGCCGGGAGAGCACTGATAGCTGACTGACCTGGTCTAGCACTATATGAACCATGGCTGGATGATTCACCCCGAAAAACTGGACGAGCGATTTGAGAGGGCCTATAAGGAAAACCCTTACTGTGATAGGAGTGTCCCCCAGAAGGAACACCACTGAAACCACCCGAACCACGAGGCCTCTTGGCCTCCCTCTCCTCATGCTCCTTAATACGAACCATCTATAGCCGCCGAGAAATATCAAAAACCTTGTCGAATGTAGCACCTGGTACACTCTTCCAATTCATAAAAAAATGGTACTAATAGTAGAGGCTATCAATGAACCTCCTAATCCTCTCTCTCTCTCTGTGGCAACCAACCAAACTGCATGATGAGCCAACTCTAAAAAACCTTATCTCATACTGGGTCACAAACATGCCATCTTGATGTAGCTGCTTGAATTGCCTGCGCAGCTCCTCCCCACGGGTCTGCATCACAAACTTCTTCAAGAAGATAACGGAGAACTCATGCCTAGCCGACTGGCCTGCACCCCTCATAGGCTCCCACCATCTGAAGGAAGCCCCGATAAATTTAAAAGTAGTGAACGAGACCTCACTGGTCTCTAGAATACCCGTCGTGCGAAGAATCTGTTAGCACCTATCCAAGAAGTCTTAGGCATCCTTTGACTTAGCCCCACTAAATGATGGAGGCTGGAGCCTTCCAAATCTCTCTAGTATCCTCTGCTCATCATCAGTTATAAGGGGACCCACTTGGGCTTAAGAAACTACAACTGGCTGGGCTGGAAATACTCCTAGTGTCTGAAGTCCCTACATCTCCTGCTCTGGAGTACGGGCGGCGGGAGTTCGAGTACCTCCCCCTTCCTGAGAAGTGGCTGGCCTGAACAAAAATTACCTGAGCAAGGCTAGTGCACACCGTCAAAATCTGAGCCAAAGCCTCCTGAAGGCCTGGAATCACAACGGACATAGGTGGTGCCTGAGCTAGCCCCACTGACTCAACCACATTTGGAACCTGCTCGTGAGTTATTGCAACTGGTGTTGCGCCTCCTTTTCCTTGCAAAATCGGGTTTCGACATTCATTTGGGACAACTCCCTTCCTTTTGGGAAATGGGGTATGGAGATTGAAGAGTCGCCACCTAATGAATTTAAGGTGCGTTAGGGCACCTAATGAAAATAACTCATGAAACCAGTTTACATTACTAGATATTGGATAAGGGCTTAAAATTACCTTGAGGGGAAGGTATTAGGTAGCTCTCGAGGTCCACAATGGTGGGTCCCGGCCAAACTTACTTGGTGAATTATTCATTTAACAGATAAGCAGTCTAAGCACACATATGTAAATAAGATAAAGGAAGTTTAATAGGTAAGCAATCAAAGCACATGTATGTAAAAAGATAGGGAAGTCCTAAGTTATTAGCCTATAGGATCACATCTGTACAATGCCCGGTAATCCTTCCTCAACTAGAAGGGTTACACGTGACATTAATGCACAGGTCATCATATCCCTTTACTACCCGGTTANGAACAAATAGGATGTCAAGTAAGACAACAATTAAGGGCTCATGTTTGCCTCCGCAAATAAACAGGCAATTAGCACGTCTCAAATAGCAAGATTTCAGATGTTTCAAAAAACGATCCTAGAACATGATACTAGGTGAGCATGACAAACAGATAATGTGCTACATTATGTTAAGGCGAAGAGGTAAATACCTAATAAATTTGACTACTGATTTTTCAGAACCTATTGAATCTAGACAGTCACAAATAATTAAGCAAAGCATAGTTTTACAATTTGCAAGATTTCAATTATCCTACAAGCTTGCCTAGGCGTTGAAATTTCTTTTAAACATTCTTATAGACGATGTAGACATGATTTAAAGCGAATACAAACACAATCCTAAAGTAGGATTTCTAGTGCGCACAGAGGATGTACATTATTATTCAGAATTACACTGGTAACTTAGTAACAGGATTTCTAGGCGATCATGATTATGCAGAATTCCGTAACAAGTGAGGTAATAAGCCTATAACACATTGCCTAGTATGCCAAGTGATCTAAAAACATGGTAAACATGATATAAACCTAAAGCATGATTGCTAATGCGAATAACATAATATGAGCCTAAAACATGATTTCTAATGCAAGTAAACACAAAGTAGACCTAAAGGCAGGATTTCTAATGCAAGATAACACAATATAAACCTAAAGCATGATTGCTAATGCGAATAACATAATATGAGCCTAAAACATGATTTCTAATGCAAGTAAACACAAAGTAGACCTAAAGGCAGGATTTCTAATGCAAGATAACACAATATAAACCTAAAGCATGATTTCTACCCGGTTTCCCTACAAAAATCCATATATGAATCCCTCCCTTACTAATTTCCCCAATATCTGTTTACAAAGGTTATTATTACAGATTATGAATGAATGAATAAATGATGAATATAAGCTATGCTATAAGGAGCCTGAGATAGTCTCAAAGTAAACATGGAAATACCAGGCCTTCAAAACAGTCCAGGATGCCGAAGTCTCATAGCCAATATGGTGTCCTGGTGCGTCAAAGTTCCATAAGGACCTCAGGGATCCCGGAAGTGCTCACACCAAAATCCTTTGAGTAGGGAAGTGATTATGTGCAGTGTGGAAAAGGCCAGTCCCAGTGTGTCAGAGTTCGGAGGAATCTCATGGATTCCTAGGCAGTACACACAGTGGATTAGTAACTTTGGGGAAGCAGTATAGGAGTAAAATATTTAGGAGTGAAAAAATACTTTAGAAATGGACACAATTTGGGAAAACATATTAAGAATATAACATTTTGAAAACATACTGAGGAAAGAAAGGTTCAATAAACCACAACAAAGTCACAAAGCTTAATACCACCTAGATTCAAACTTACTTTGTTAATTAACTCTAGGTGAGGACAGCCAATTTTACAGATAGGGATCAGGGGTTAGGAACACAGTAATCAGAAACACAAAATAGGAGAGAGCATTGAGCAACAAGTACAGACAAGAGGCAATTGACATTCAACAACCAAATTCATAGCATTAATTAGAACATAGACTGCTGATTTAGAGTCTTAACAGGAAATCCATACTTGATGCTAAAGTAATAATAGACAGTAAAGCACAGAGACTAAGTGTAGGGATAGTCATGCTAAGGACAGGGGTCTAATTACAAAGAGTTAGTCATTCTAATTGAAGTTAGTGGACAGAAGAGATAAGGGAACTAAACATAAAAGTAGACATATTGGTTTAAGCGATAAACAGACTGGAAACTTAAACATGAATAGCATGCTGATTAAAGCAATAGACATCAAATAATGAACTTAAACATGCATGGTCAAAGCAGTAAACATGAAAGAATGTAGCATTGAATACATAGCGATTGAACTAGTGCAGAAGAGACCTAGATAATGGAGAAACAGATGATCATATATGTTTGAACTTTATAATGACATTAGATATAGAAACATACCAGTTAAGGAAGCAAAATCAAAAGGTAAAGTAGGCAGGATTCAACAGTCTAGCCTTGGCTTTCAACCGGCTAGACAAGCGATGAACAGAAGTAGCAGAAAGAGAGATGAGAGAAAGTTTTTGTGTGTGTTTGAACTGTTGTCCTTCCCTTTAAGAGGAAGAATGAGAGTGTATATAGAACTTAGGGAGTAAAAAAATAAGGTAAAATAAATCAAAGTTCAATCAACTAGAATCAGTCAACCAATCACAGAACCAATTCATATAGAGAGCCCGGAAAAGAACCCTTTAATTGGGGAATAGTCAAAACGGTCATAACTGTATTCAATTAAGGTAATAAATCAAAATCATGCCATATAGGAATCATTCAAGTCCCAAACTGTATTGATAGCACATTAAGGCAAGTAAAAATAAGGGAAACAGGTCACAAATAAGGAAACCAGTAAAATCCCAGCACGCTGATTTTAACAGGGCCATTAATAGGAAATAATTAGTAAAATCTTCAAAGAATACTGATTTTATGGGAAAGAATTACTCGAATTCCCTAAATAGAAATCAACTAAGAAAAACCTCACATAAATACAGGATTTAACAAGAAAATCAGGCTCGAACCAATAATAGAGATCAATTAGGGCAAAATCCCCAAAGAACTGGGTTTAACAGGGAAAACATTTAAGTCCAAAATATGGAATAAATTAACATGACTGGCATCACAGAAATAACCAAAATATCGAAACAAAATTGAAAAAACCAGTATAACACACAGAATCGTCTAGGGTTTGAACATTCATGCAAAAATTAGTCAAGATGATGAAGGAACAATTAATTAAACACTGAGAAGATAGAAAATCATTGAAGAATAGTTTGGGATGAACCCTGGCTTATAAAGAGTGATTAAAAATCGAAATAGTTAATTAGAAAAAGGAATTTTTAAAGGAAAACACTTAATAACACTTGAACCACCTCAGATTTATATAGATTTGAGAAGAATCGACAGTATCAAACTAGGGTTTTCAAAAAATAGTAGAGGTGATGATAATCGGTCAAGAAACCATGGATTCGCGCCAAAAACAAGAAGAAATCCATACTTACAAACGAAAATGGACTGAGACCGGCCGGTAAACAAATTTCAAACCCAAACAAGTTGGCTTTCGTTGAGATCTTCTCAAGGACTCATGAAATCAAAGGGCCACGGAGTATAGGATACCAGTGGTGGTCGGAGAGTGCACGGAAACTCCATAGACGTGAGCTTCTTTCCTATGACGGCGATTAGGGTTTAGGTTTAGTTGAGAGAGAATGGAGAGTTAGGGGAGACGATGACGGCAGGGGGGGGAGAATGAAAGGGGTTAGGGCTTAGGTTAGGATTAATATGGTAAGGGTCAATGTGGACCATTGATCTAAAATATCAACGGCCATGATTGAAGAGGGATTATTGGGTTGGGTAGGCAGATTGGGCTTTAAGGGGTTTGTGGTAGTTTTATTAAGGGGTTTGGGCTAGTATCAAAAGGGTTAAATCTGAAAATAAAAGGGCTATTTGTTAAATACCCCAATAATTGATAAAAAAAATAATTTATAAAATAATTAATAGATTACAAAATAATTTTCATGCATAGAAATATCTTAAAATAATTACTCAATATTCTTTTTAAAATGCAACATGCTAACTTTGCAATTATAACCCAAAGAGTGTAATGTGTCTATTTGTGCAATAATTTAAGCCTAATATAAATTTAAATATCAATATTAAGCCATGAAATTGTTATAAAGTCATTTGTGATAAAAATTGTAATTATTTATTTATAAAATACTAGGATAAATTAATTAAAATCTCTAAAATGTAAAAAATTAAGGAAAATTATCAATTGATGCTAATGCATAGTTTTGAAGGTATATATGCATTTGAATATTATAGGGAGAAATTGGGTATCAACAGCCGCCCCTCTTTACCTGGGATGGATGAAAGAGTCGTCGAGTAAAGATATGATGGCCAATTTTGATCGAGCGAGATGGTTTGAGAGGTTTAGGCCGCACTCTGGTTCCTGAGCTGCCTACATATCCCTGGTTTTACAAGAATCAGGATGTGTGTAGTTCTAGATTCATCGACCGAATATACCGATGAAGTCATTACAAGAACGGACACGAGGTTTTGGAATAGGTAAAAAAATGGTTATGGTGAGCGGTCGGGTTTGAGATAATTTGAAAGAACTGGAGCGGGATTGCTCCTGTTGGGGTAGTAGTTGCTTATCGGGTCACCTGCATATAAAGAGATACTACGAGCATATATTTGTGCAGAAATTTAAACATGATGCAGATTCCCTTCAGACCATGAGAATTGTCTTTGGACGCTTGAGGATGACGTCCTTAGACCATGATGTCCCGGGCCATGAATTGTTTAGTGAGGGATTCGCAGGCCATGAAATGATGTTCTCGGGCCATGAAAATGGTGCCTCCGAACCATGACGCATTTGAATAATGATATGCAACTTTGAAAGATCCTCAGGCCATGGCATGGTGTCTTCCGGCTATGAGGATGATGCCTTTAGAATATGACGCCTTTAGACAAGTTGGCAATATTTCAGCCCATGAGATGCAATAATATGATGTCAAGAGCAACAAGACATGGCTTGGTCTTGTGAAGTTGAGGGCAGAGCTTAGCCCAAAAGAAGAGCAAATAGATAGTGCTGGAGAGACAACGCTTAGTCTCGGCAAATTGAAAGGCAATGATTGACCTTATGCAAATAGGAGGCAGGGCTTAGCCACATGCAAGATTCGGGACTGGTCTTATTCATATGCGATGGGAAGGCAGAGCTTAGACTTATGCAAATATGGAGGCAGGGCTTGGCCTCATGCAGATGGACACATAGCTTAGTATCATGCAAAATTCGGGACAAGGCTTAGTCCCATGCAAGATGAGGGACAGGGCTTAGTCCCATGCAAATGAAGGCAGAGCTTAGCCTTATGCAAAGATGGAGGAAAGGCTTAGCCTCATGCAGATGGAGACAGAGCTTAGTCTCATGAAAAATTCGGGACAGGGCTTAGTCCCATGCAAGATGTGGGACCAGGCTTAGTCCCATGCAAACGAAGGCAGAGCTTAGCCTTATACAAATATGGAGGCAGGTCTTAGCCTCATGCAGAATGGAGACAGCGCTTAGTCTCATGCAAGATTCGGGACAGGGCTTAGTCCCATGCAAATAAAGGCAGAGCTTAGACTTATGCAAATGGAGGCAGGGCTTAGCCTCATGCAGATGGAGACAGAGATTAGTCTCATGCAAGATTGGAGGCAGGGCTTAGCCTCATGCAGAATGGAGACAGATCTTAGTCTCATACAAGATTCGGGACAGGGCTTAGTCCCATGCAAATGAAGGCAGAGCTTAGCCTTATGAAAATAGAGGCAGGGCTTAGCCTCATGCAGGTGGAGACAAAGCTTAGTCTCATGCAAGATTCGGGATAGGGCTTAGTCCCATGAAAATGATGGACGAGCTTAGCCTTATGCAAATGAAGGCAAGGCTTAGCCTCATGCAAAATAGAATAAATAGCCGATGATAGCAGAATTCTCTTAGCTGGTAGTAGACTTCAGTATCGCGGTTATTATGAAGATTGTGACTTTAAAACATGTATATTCTTTGTTCCTGCATCCAAAGAAAACTTGTGAGTTCTGTAAAGGGGGAGGTTGGTTTGCGCCTCCGTCGGCTTGCTTTGCTTGGTCCAGGGATCTTGTTCAAATCATTGGGGTAACATTTCGCTAAACAGAGTTATTTCGCAAGCAAGAATGCATAACTTTCAAAGGACATAGTAAAATATTTATAAGAAACTTGTTAGATGAACCAATAATTGTGACACGATCCGAGACATCGCGACTTCTCTTGCCGTAGAATTTTGAGGGTCCTCCTAAAAGTTCTTCCCCAATTAGATGGACAAACCTCTCTGACTGCTGCACATGCTGCGAACGGCTGAACTTGCTTCAAAAATTTGAGGGTCCTCCTCAAAATTTTGCCCCAGTTTTCGATTACGGGGGGAAATAAGATTTTTATTGAATTCTGACCGAACCCACAGGGATGCCTACATATCCCCTCTTAAATGGGAATCAGGTCGAGTGTAGTTCAATTTACATCATTTGCGGAAACATAAACAATTACACATAGTATCACTTGACTGTATCTGAATTGATCGGTTTTGGCCAGACTTCTCTGTCTGTTTCTGCAAGTATAAGGGCTCCTCCTGTCAATACTATGTGAACCATGTAAGGACCTTGCCAATTGGGAGAGAATTTTCTTTTGGCTTCGTCCTGATGTGGGAAGATATTCTTCAACACCAGCTGCCCCGGTGTGAACTGTCTCGGCTTGACTCTTTTATTGAAGGCTCTGGACATCCTGCTTTGGTAAAGTTTCCCATGACACACTGCATTCATCCTTTTTTCCATCTATGAGAGCTAGCTGCTCATAATGGTCCTTTATCCATTCTGCATCGATGAACTCAGCTTCTTGTATGATCCTCAAGGAAGGAATATCCACTTCGGCAGGAATAACAGCTTCAGTAGCATAAACCAGTAAGTAGGGAGTTGCTCCGGTCGTTGTGCGGACGGTGGTACGGTATCCTAATAAAGCGAATGGCAGCTTCTCGTGCCACTGTTTGTGATTTCCTACCATCTTTCTCAGTATCTTCTTGATGTTCTTGTTAGCGGCTTCTACAGCTGCGTTTATCTAAGGTTTATAGGCTGTGGAATTTTTGTACTTGATATTGAAAGCCTCACACATGGCCCTCATCAGATCACTGTTGAGATTCGACGCATTGTCAGTGATGATTGATTCTGGAACTCCAAACCAACAAACAATCCGGTCGCGAACAAAATTTGCCATGACTTTCTTAGTCACTGCCTTTTAAGATGCTGCTTCCACCCACTTGGTGAAGTAATCAATAGCTACTAAGATGAACCGGTGCCCATTTGAGGCACTGGGCTCGATTGGACCAATGACATCCATTCCCCAGGCGGCGAATGGCCACGGTGAGCTTGTTGCATTGAGCTCATTTGGTGGCATTTTTATCATATCTGCATGTACTTGACATTGGTAGTATTTTGGGACATACTGGATGCAATCTGTCTCTATGGTCATCCAGAAATAACCGGCCCTAAGTATCTTTTTGGCCAAGACGAAGCCATTCATGTGCAGGCCGCATGTCCCAGCATGTATCTCCTCAAGTAATTTAGAAGCTTCTCTTGCATCGACACATCTCACTAATCCCAAATCAGGAGTTCTTCTATATTGGGTTCCTCCGCTGTGGAAGAAATTTTTTGACAACCTCCGAAGCGTACGCTTATGAGTATGATTTGCATGCTCCGGGTATTCCCTTTTTGCCAAATATTCCTTGATGTCGTGGAAACAGGGCTTTCTGTTTGTATCTTCTTCAACATGGGCACAATATGCCAGTTGGCTATGGATCCTTACTAGGATAGGATCAACAAAGTTCTTGTCTGGATGTTGTATCATTGATGACAAAGTGGCCAATGCATCGGAAAACTCGTTCTGAACCCTGGGAACATGCCGAAACTCTATCTCGTGAACCTTTTTCTCAATTCCTGCACATGGTGAAGATATGGAAATATCTTGGAATTCTTGGTGGCCCATTGTCCTGGTACCCGATGCACAAGCAAATCTGAATCGCCGATTATCAACAACTCTTGAATATTCATGTTGATGACCATGTTGAGTCCTAGGATGCAAACATCATACTCTGCCATGTTGTTGGTGCAGGGAAATCTGAGTTTAGAAGATACTGGATAATGTTGGCTAGTTTTTGATACCAAGACAGCTCCAATGCCGAATCCTTTAAAATTTGTCGCTCCATCAAAGAACATCCTCCAACCGTCGTAGGATTTAGCAATATCCTCTCCTATGAATAGCACCTCTTCATCGGGAAAATACGTTTTCAGGGGTTCATATTCTCTTTCCACAAGGTTCTCAGCAACATGATCGGCCAGTTCCTGTCCTTTGACTGCTTTTTGAGTTACATAAACAATGTCGAACTCACTCAACAGGATTTGCCACTTAGCCAGTTTTCCAGTGGGCATGGGTTTCTGAAAGATATATTTCAGGGGATCCATCCTTGATATGAGGTACGTTGTGTAAGCACAGAAGTAATACCTCAGCTTTTGAGCTATCCAGGTCAGGGCGCAACAGGTACGTTCCAATAGAGAGTATTACACTTCATATGGACTGAATTTCTTACTCAGGTAATAGATAGCTTGTTCTTTTCTCCCTGTCTCGTTGTGCTGCCCCAGAACGCAGTCGAAGGCTCCATCTAACACTGCGAGGTAGAGTATCAAAGGTCTGTCTGGATCTGGCAGGACCAAAACTGGTGGTGTTGATAGGTACTCCTTGATCTTGTCGAAAGCCTTTTGACGATCATCGGTCCAACTAGTTGCAGCATCTTTCTTCAACATCTTGAAAATTGGCTCACATATAATTGTGGACCGGGCTATGAACCAGCTGATGTACTTTAGCTGTCCTAGAAAAATCATTACATTTTTCTTACTCTTCGGTGGTGGCATCTCCTGGATGGCTTTGACTTTTGACGGATACAGTTCTATACCTCGGCGGCTGACAATGAACCCACGTAACCTTCCGGCAGGGACCCCGAATGCACACTTTGCAGGTTTAATTTCAGGTTGTACTTCCACAATCTATCGAAGAACTTCCTCAA
This sequence comes from Nicotiana knightiana, assembly GCA_005239525.1. NCBI lineage: Eukaryota > Viridiplantae > Streptophyta > Magnoliopsida > Solanales > Solanaceae > Nicotiana > Nicotiana knightiana. Next base: position 38,283 of record ML372344.1, read on the forward strand.
ATCTGCTATATGATTTGTGGCTTTCTTGGACTTGATGATGATGTCATCCACATACACCTCGATCTCTTTATGTATCATGTCGTGAAAAATGGTAATCATAGCCCTTATGTAGGTGTCCCCAGCATTCTTTAGACCGAATGGCATCATCTTATAATAGTATATCCCCATGGTTTAATGAAAGCGGTTTTCTCAGCGTCTTTCTCATCCATCCAAATCTGATGGTAACCGACGAAACAATCTACAAAGGACTGGAGTTCATGTATGGCACAACTGTTTATTAAAATGTGTATGTTTGGAAATGGGAAATCATCCTTTGGACTGGCTCTGTTGAGATTCCGATAATTGACACAAATTCTAACCTTCCCATCCTTCTTCGGAACTGACACAATGTTGGCTAACCATGTTGGATATTCAACCACCCTGAGGACCTTGGCCTTGATTTGTTTGGTGACCTCCTCTTTGATTTTCAGACTCATATCAGGCTTGAATTTCCTGAGTTCTACTTTACTGGCGGACATATTGGGTTTGTGGGAAACTTGTGAGCCACAATAGATGTACTTAACCCGGTCATATCATCGTATGAGCATGCAAAGATGTCCTCATACTCTTTCAGGAACTGTGTGTACTCTTCTTTTTCTGATGGCGATAAGTGAATGTTGATGTGGATCTCCTTGACAATTTCAGAATCTCCTAAGTTGATTATCTTAGTTTCGTCCAGGTTTGACTTGGGCTTGTTCTCAAAATCCTCTACTTCCCTAATGATTTCCTCGGGTATGACATCCTCTTCTTCTGAATCACTATCCTTTTGTTGCGTTGCCTCATTACATGTCACAATTGTTGGTTCATCAAGAGAGGAAATAGTAATGCTGTATAGATAAATATATGAGAGAAAATGGTAATAATAAACATCGATCCATTGAAACATATAAGTGATTTTCAATAATTTAAAGAACGTTTTTAGAACGTTGGAGATTTTATTTAAAACAAATGCAAAAAGGGAAATCATTTTATTATAAAAAAACAAAATAAACAATGTTGTTCAGTGTTGCTACCCCGGGACTTGTCGGGCCCTGGATGGTCTGACAGTCCAATTCTTGAGGAATGATCCTTTCTCCACAGCTCGGATGGTAGGGTTTTCTTCCTCCACCTCCTCATTCTCAACAATTACACAACAGTCCATGTCCTCTTCCTCCAGGAACAAGTTACTTAAAGCTGCCAGTGTTTTCTCCTCCTCTGATCCTCATATGACGTCGGTCTACTGAAAGTCTGACTCAGGTGTGGTACAGGCTGCTCAAGTGGATAGTACGGACCACGCCACAGTGGTGACCAGTCATTTTATTCTTGTCAGGTGTACTGATACCCTAGCCAAAAGGTTGTACCATGACGTTTCAACGGTATTGGCTTAGAGATACCCTGAAGGTTTTTACCAAGAACCTTATCGGGTTCATATCCTCCACGCTAGTATACTTTCTATTCTCAACCACTGGGATAGTCTGGCAGTTGTAAATGGGGTTTTTCCCATCTCCATGGATAATCACCTCTTGATGGTTCCATTCAAACTTCACTGCCTGATGCAAAGTTGATGCCACAGCCCCAGCGGCGTGTATCCATGGTCATCCCAACAATAGATTATAGGATGCAGATATATCCAGCACATGGAACTTTACATCAAACCATGTAGGCCCCATTTGTAGACAAATATTGATCTCTCCAATGGTAGCTCTCTGAGACCCGTCAAATGCCTTCACATTCATAGTCCCTTCTTGTATCTCACACAAGCCTTTACCCAACCTCTTCAGTGTTGTCAATGGGCAAATATGAGACTGGATCCCCCATCTATCAGAATTTTGGCAATGAAATTTTCCTGACAGCGCACAGTAATGCGTAGTGCCCTGTTATGATTCAAACCCTCGGGTGGTAGCTCGTCCTCGTGGAAGGTGATTTTGTGACTTTCCAGCACCTGTCCTACCATATTGGCCATTTCTCCGCTAATGGTGTTGTAAGGTACATATGCCTCACTTAACACCTTTAAGAGAGCATTCTGATGCACTTCTGAATTCTGTAGCAGTGACAGGATAGATATCTGAGCAGGAGTCTTGTTCAAAAGATCGGTGACTGAAGACCCTTGCTTTCACTTTCCTCCAAAGGTCATCCGGGCCTGTTTCAATAACGGGTGGTCTGTTAGAATCCTGCTTACTGGATTCTCCAAAATGCTCGGGTGTATATACTCTTGCCATTTTGCTCATTCCTTGCGCAGTGCCGGATTCTTCTATTTTGATCTTTACTCTTCTTCTAGCTTCGGCCACATAATCCCAGGGTACAGCCTTGGTTTCGAAATGCGGTATGGTTGACACTGTCACTGTGAAAGGTGTGGCTACTTCCACTTCTAATGGAGTATGCACAACTGTGGGGGTGTTATGTCAACTTCACATGGTACTGATGCAGCTACCTCAACCTCCACTGGCGGCTGTATTTGTACTATAATAGGATTGAGCATGACTGCAGGTTTCTTAGGATTGTCACCCTCTTTGATAAGTCCAATTGATACCTCGGGATCCCATTCCTCGTCAGTCTCTATCACATTAATACCTTCACCCCTATGATCTAGGAGGGGGTTGTTTCGGATGTCCGGTGTAGCTTATTTGGCCTGAATGACCTTATAATCAATCAAGTTCTTGATCTTATCCTTTAGTGTTCGATACTCGTCAATGGTGTGACCTTTCATGCCAGAATGATATGCACAGGTCTTGTTTGGGTTAACCAATTGGGATGGATTCTCCATGGTTATAGCAGGGACAGAAGTGACGTAACCAACAGCCTTCAGCCTTTCATACAACTTGTCAATGGGTTCGGCAATGGTAGTGTATTGTTTAGGGGGTCTGCGGTCAAATTTAAGCCGAGGTCTTGGGTAGTTTGGGCGATTTGGAGGTGACTGAAAGTTAGAGGGTTGGGAATTATATGTGTGATAAGCAGTGGCTGGTTGGGAATATCTGAGAGGTGATGGTTGATATGTGGGTGGAGGTGCTTGGTATGTAAGTGGGGAGGTTTGATATACAAGTGGAGTTTTGGGTCCTTGGGCGACCATTACTGTTCGGCATCTTTCTTCTTCGATATACCCCCTAACTACAATGCTTTTTTTGTGTCCTGCAATGCCTCAAAGTTTGTTACCATACCACTTTTAATGCCCTCGTCTATCCTTTCTCCGAGTTTGATGATATTGGAGAACTTTTTGTTTTCAATAACTATCAATCTTTCATAATACTATGGATCATGTGCTCTGACGAAGAATTTGTTCATCTGTTCCTCGTCCAATGTCGGCCTGACTTTGGCTGCACCTGACCTCCAACGAGTGGCATAATCACAAAAGGTCTCAGTGGGCTTCTTCTTTAAGTTATGAATGTAGAATACATCTGGCGCATTCTCTGTGTTAAAATTGAATCTGTCCATGAAGTCAGATGCCATACTCACCCAGTTGGCCCACTTCTTAGGATCCTGACTGATGTACCAGGATAAAGAATCTCCTGTAAGACTTCTCATGGAAAGCATCATTCGGATCCTTTCATGTTTTCCGACCCCTACAAGCTTGTCGCAATAAGTCCTCAGGTAAACCCTGGGATCACCTGTTCTGTCAAACATTTCGAACTTGAGAAATTTGTAATTCTCCGGCAGTTCTACCTCTGGTTTGTATGCATAGGTCTTCATAGTTCAGACCTTATATCCCTTTTCTTCCTTCGACGCCTTGAACCCGACTTGTTAACTTCTTGAGCTCTTCATCCGGGTTCTTAATGAGCAGGTCCTTCTCAGAGGATTCTAGTGTATAGGATACGAGCTGAGTGGAGTGAGGCAGGGTTTCCACGTATATAGGGTTGTTTTGGTGACCGGGAGTTTGGTTATAATGGTGATCATTGGAGTTTTGGGGTTCGGGAATGATTTGTGGGGCATTTTGTGGTGTATGGTAGGTGTTTTGCTGGTATTGTGGAGGGATAGTTTTATTCTGTGGAGGGGTTGTGTAATGGTGGGGTATGGGAGGATTTTGTAGGTTCTTGTTGGGTGTGTTTTGCGGTGGTGCGAGATTCTGAGTGTTTGAATGGTTGACATCTGGGATATTGAGTGTGAGGGATAGGTTTGCTAAGCTATGGACCTGCTCGAGCTCACCCTGGAGTTCTAGTACTTTCTGCTCAAGTCGTGATACTACATCATTTGGGGCCTGAGTACTTTGGCCATCAGAAGCTTCTGCATGTTCAACATGTGTGTTGTTGTCTCTCCTTGTGCTGTTCAAATCATCCATCTTTGCTTTCCCATTGCCTTTTGGTGGACTTGGAGGAGGAGAAGGTGGAGGGCCCCTGGATCTAGCATGCTAAGCTGATGATGCCAGTATGCATGAACCAACCTTTTGGGAATGGGAATAATTGAAAGAAAGAAAGAAAAACAAAAGGTAGAAAAGTCAGTAAGAATTTTGAAAAGAGTATTTGCGGTATCTAAACACATATTGCGGAATGTAAATTCGCGTCCTATTTTGGGAGCCTCGTTGTGCCCGAGGTAGTCCTAGCGACAAGTTGTTTTGGAGAACTTAGATGCCAATAATTGCCTCATTTCATTAATATAAAAATAGATGAATCCAACACGATACTAAGATAATAAAAGATAATTCAATACTGGCATTTGGCCTTATTAGATTTAGGAAAAGGCAGGTAAATCTAATCTACTTGGTCCGAGAAGGACCTTCCCCAGGCTTGATCTTTCTGACTCCATCAATCAGGTCCCCTAGTTCGCGCATGCCCAACAACAGGTATACTCTTGCCAGATGTCCTCCCTCGCTTTCTTCAGCATTCTGGCAATCAGTGACCCTCTTTCTTATCTTTCCTTCTAGCTCCATCAAACCCTGTTCCAGATATTCTACCCTTTCATTGGAGGTGATAGCCATTTCCCTCCATTCCCTGATTAATCTCTTGTATGTCTCGTGTATCTCCTGATGTTCAGCCTCGGAGTCATGAATATTCTTGCACAACTTGTTGTACTTTACTTGGTTTTCTGCATCTTCGTCTATGAACCTATTTCCCCGACTAATTCCTGGCTCATCTTTCTCAGCTAAGTTGTCCTCCAACCATGCCGGGTAAAAGGGTGCATGTCCCGCATGATACCCATCTGGCTCGATGGTTTCCTTTTCCTCAATAATCTTTGAGTGGCACATATGCTGAGCTTGACACTTGTAAGGGATGTCGTCATCCTGAAAATCTTCCCGGAAATGACTTATCTTTGCGACCCGCGGTATGATCTATTTCCTGCCTACCTGCCTCATAACCCTGATGGGAACATAAGGGTATATTTCCCTCAACCCGATCAACACTAAGTGAGGAGCGTCCCTTGATCTGATGATGAACTCGTCAGTAGGAAACCATTCAAACATCCACTGAACTTGATCCTCAGTCAAATTGTTGAAGAACTCATCCATTCCTTAGCACTCTCTGGTTGAGCAAACCTGTCCGGGATATAAGTCATCCGTTTAGGGTGATGGAAGGCAATATGGTCCTTCCATGCCCTTCGTGGAAACTCCTAGCGATATTGACCCTTTTGGAGATGCTCCATTAACCACAACTGCAGCAGAAAATTGCAGCCTTCGAAATGTTTGGACCCTTTTTGGCAGTGGTCCAAGGCCCGGTAGATATCAACTATAATCATAAGGACTATGGTATATGTCTTTCCCTCGATTCCTTCCATTAGAGTCTTGGTGACCATAGCCAGTCTGGTGTGAATTCTTTCCCTTTTCATTGGGAACACTATCATACCCAAGAAGCAAACAATGAACACGAAAACTCTACGTTGAATATGTTCCAAGGAAGTGATGGAAAAATCATCATGGAAAATACGGTAGGACTTTCTATGACTATATCTCTCATACAAGTAGTCAAACAGTATATAAGATTTCCTTAAGCACTCCAAATCGACATTTGATGCGAGACTAAATTGCATAGTTTAACATGTGATATACCTTACATTTTATGCACATTAAT
>ML372347.1:0-10682 GCA_005239525.1 Nicotiana knightiana
TTGATTATGTATTGAATCTTTCTGAAGAGAGTATCAATATAACTCGAACACTACCCGTACCATCAACCAAAGACCTCGAACGCAAACTTCGAACAGGGGCCTCGACAACACCTTGACGGACTGAGCTCAACTTAAAAGAACAACAACAATTAATGAAGGTGGAGTTGCTGCGTTTTTGGAGTGTTTTAATGAAGGAAAGAAAGGGAAATCAGTTCTTCAGTTTCTTCCGTTTTCTTTTTTCTTTCCTTTTTCTCCTGTTTTCTTTTTCCTTTTTCTTCTTTCTTTTCCCGTTTCTTTCTTCCTTTTTCCGTTTTTTCTCTGCCGACCTCTGTTTCTTTCTTTTCTTTTTCCTTTCCGTTTTTCTGTCTTTCTTTTTTCTTTCTTTTAGAATGTCCTCCTCCTTTTCAATATTTGCTCTTAGTAGTTATATATATCCCTAACTAAATGTTCATGGAGATGTGGGAAAGATCATGGGTAGAAGACATGAGGAGTGGAGGGAAATGGGGTGATTGTTTGTGAGGTGTGTGTTGTGAGTGTAATGGGGAAGTGGGTAAGGTGGTTTTTTTATTATTTTATTTTATTTTTATTTTATATTCTTTTTTTTTTCGTTTTTTTATTTGTTTAATTTTTTCTTAAACCTTTTTAAAAAAAATTAAATTAAAGAAGATAAAATACACATATATATATACATACATATATATATATATATATATATATATATATATATATATCAAGCAACTTATTCTTAAACTTAAAGGTGTTATATAAATAAGAAAACCACTATTTATACAAAGGTTTAAATTATACTAAAAACAAAAAATACTACTATAACTTACATTTAAATTAGAAGAAACCAAGTTGACATATATATATATATATATATCTTCTATTTAAACATAGGAGCAAATCTTATATTCTAAGAATGTGAATATTTTTGTTATTTTTGATTTTCTTAAATATAACCTATTAAGAGTAAGATAAAAATTTAAAATATTAAGATTAGACCTAGAATTAATATTTACAGCAAAATAGTGTAGAATTTGGATGTGGTCAAAAATTAGTTGTTCACAGTACTCAACAAGGAGTGGCGGTCGATTTTCAACAGGGAGCTATGAATGAGACTTAGGAGTATATATTAGAGGGAATGAGCTTGAATTATCTCGAATTGCACTTCCACAAAAGTTGGTTTGTTTCTAAGTCTATTTTAAACTAGAAATAACAACTAAGAACTAAAACTAGTAAATTGTTTTTGTTTCTTTTTCAAATGGTAAAAAGGCCTAGTGCTATGACCTTCACCTAGGTGTTTGCTTAATGGGTTGTAAGCCTTAAAGCTTGTTTTCTTGGTTAGGGTGAATTATAGCTATCAACACTCAAGTACCCACTCAATACCTCTCGGTGAAAGAGTAATTTTGCCCAATTTGGCTTTCTTAAGACCAAATGGGAATTGAAAAAAACAGTTGATAATAAGCTCAAGTCGGATTTTACTATCTCTAGATTCAACCCTTTAATTGGGTTTATCAATCTCTCGATTGACACAATTCCTTGCTAGCCAAGTTTTCCTAGACTAAGTCTCTCTTTCTCAAGTAGAGACCATGTCAATTAGGTATGAAATAATATTTGCAACCATTAAATCTTCAATTAAAAGCAAGAACATGGCTAGATAATCAACACCCAACCATAAACAAGCAATAAATCAAACAACCTTCCACGCCCCACGCTGGATTTACAGGTTGAACTTTTCCCGTTAGTCCATAAGGGTCGGACACCCATATTCCGGGACCATACAAGCCTGTTACATGAAATGCACCAAAACCAAAGCAAGCCACCCCTGAGAGAAATAAATGAATTCCAAAGATCTTTGGCAAATCCAAAGAGGGTTTTCCTGTACGTTCATCACAAAATATTTCTAGATCCCAATACACCCAATGCCAGATAGCTGCCAAAAAGCATAAGCCAGAAAACACAATATGTGCTCCAGCCACACCTTCGTAACTCCAAATACCCGGATTTGTTACAGTCCCCCCTGTGATACTCCAACCGCCCCATGAATTGGTTATTCCTAAACGAGTCATGAAGGGTATAACGAACATACCCTGTCTCCACATTGGATCAAGAACAGGATCAGAAGGATCAAAAACCGCTAATTCATACAGAGCCATTGAACCGGCCCAACCAGCAACCAGAGCTGTATGCATTATATGAACAGAAAGCAACCGACCGGGATCATTCAATACAACGGTATGAACACGATACCAAGGCAAACCCATGGAAATACCCCTTATATCAAAGATAAATAGACACTACGTAANAAGTTTACACACTAGGGTTGGGTCACAACCCTAGTGAAAATCTAGCTACTCTTACTTAAATTAAAGATAAATAAGAAGAAGTGATAATTAAACCCATATTAATGATTGAAATGATAAAATTAATATTCAAAACTCAAAATAGCTAACATAACTAAAAGAAGCAAAGTAAACGGCTGCTGATGTCAAAAAGTACCAAAGTTGACCTAAAAAAGTGAAACTATTCTATTTATACAGTGCTAGAATTTTCGAACAAAATTGCCCTTTTTTGGAGGTTCTGCGGCCGCACAATTCAATGTGCGGTACACACTTCTCTTCAGTTTGGCAGGATTGGTTTTTTGCGGCCACACAATTCTAAATCGTGGCCGCATCTCTCTATTTCTGTGGTCCGCACATTTCTTAGTATGGCCGCACATGGCTCTTTTGCGAACCGCACAAATGCAACTGCGGCAGCATAGCTGATCTTTTTCGGTCGCATAATAATTGTGCGATCCGCACTTTCGTAAAATATGAATTTTATGTTCTCTAAACCTTCAACCTTGCCTTGCTTCTGCGGATGCACTTCTCACAGGTCTCTGCTGGATTCTCTTCACAATCTGCGGCCGCAGATGATAATATGCGGTCTGCACTTTAGGGCTTCTATGCCTGTTTTTGTCCTTGGTTCAAATTACTCTTTCTTGAGTTGGATTTAATCTTTGAGCTCATTTTCCACCATTCCTGCAATTAAGCATATTTTATCAGTTTTTTAGAACACAATTAAGTGCTTTTGGACTAAAACGAAAGTAAAAGGGTGCTAATAAGTAGTCAAAATTCCCACTCATCAACTCCCCCAAACTTAAGCTTTTGATTTTCCTCAATAAATAAGGTAATTCCCACCTCCCCAAGTTAAGAGCTATTCCAGCTAATCAAAAATGCATCAATCACACATCAATTAGGACCAAAAATTATCCACACACTTATGAATTATTAACAAGGCAATGGATTGAACTCTTAAGCACAAATAGTTCTAATGTGACACTTGAGCATCAAGAGTTGACTTAATTCATCAAGGAAACTCGCTCTTTCATGTAGGTCATTGAGGATCCCAAACTCCCCCTCTCCTACTCATCATTTTCACCTCACTTAAGAACTTAACACTCAATTCAAAGATTTGTGAAAGGTTCACTCATCTCTCTTAAAAGAATGTCGTAAGCACGACTTTAAGTACCATAGGCTTGCCCTTTATGTAAATCATCACTAATGTAAGATCAATCGGCTTGAAATCACGTAGGGCTTTTTCGGAATGCAATGATGACTTTTGGATTAAGGTTGGATATACTATGATGGAACGGGTTCATCTTTCCTTAAGTACTCCATTTTCTCTTATCGGCTCATGCTTTGCCACTTTATGAGGCATTTTCTTTTCTATAGGATGATTATAGAGACTTAGCATCACTCTTTATTGGTCATGATTAGCATCACTCCTCCTTCTTTGTTTTCTCATGCTTTGCTTCTTTACCATTCTTTGAAATCCCTTTAACTTTTCAACTTATTCACTTTCTTTATACATTTTTCTTTTCATTCTTCTTTCTTTTTATTGCCTTTCCTTTTATTCATTTCTTTTCTCTTTTTGTGCTTTGATACTTTTTTCTAACTCCTCGTCTCTCCCCAAAACTTAATTTTTTAACCAATTGTTTCACAGGAGTGTTAAGGAAAGCTTGAGTGCCAAGAGAGGGTCACGACAGAACGGGTAAAGGCTTGTGACATGGTGATCAAATGAGAAAGGTTTTAGGCTCAAATGGGTTGACTAGGGATAACGACATTGGTGGGCCATGGAAAATTTCAAGCGGGTCAAGGAGAGCCTACAATCACTTCTCAAGCCAAGAAAAACTAAAAATTTTGCTTAGAAATACATTCCGGGCAAGTCCTAGACCATTTGCACGGGTACTTGGACTTGCAACAAAATCTTCTCACCTCTCACGAAACTTGATTGTTAAAAGGGATAGAGTCAAGGGCCCAAACGACCATATTTAATATTGAAAACCACTATGGCTCGACTAAACCACTTGATGATTGCCTAAGTCAACACAAGAGTCACAAGGTCACTAACTAGATTTACTTCTTTCCAGAAAAAATTATTTTTAACTATAAGCACGTAATTAAGTGTGTTGGTACCAAGTGAAGCACGTTTGTCTATTTTATTCATTACTATTATTATTCTTACCTAAACACCAAAAACGGACTCAATCCCTTAAGAAGGTTGTCACGCCATCCATCGTTGGGAAAAATCACCCGGTTCACACAAAAACTACCTTTGGAAAGAACCGTGGTATTAAGAAAATCAAAGGCTTATTGATTAAGAAAAATATAAAAAGAAGCTATTAGATTAAACAGGAAGCTACTTGACTAAAAATAGACTAATAAGAAAATAAAATAAAGAAGTTATAAAGCAAGCTACTAAAAACATAAATGAATGTACATAATGATAGAGGAAAAGAGAAAATATATACATCAATAGAGGGAGAGGGAAGATTATATACATAAATAAAAAGAAAAAGGAAAATGTTATCATCTATTACAAACCAAATGTCAAATCATCCAAATATCAAATAAAATCCACCCCCTCGAATAAGCATAAACATTGTCCCCAATGCTTAACAAAATAAGAATAAGGAAATGTAAGAGTAAAGAGGACTCCCTATGTGGCCTTGGACATCTCTGTGTCCATAGCAACGTCACCGCTCTCAACCTCCTCTAACTGGATCTCATCATCCTCGGCTCTGGGAGTAGGTGGGTTGGTGAACATCTGTCGCACCGCCTCAGCAATGTTGGAAGCCAGGTTTGGCTCCTCAGACTGGCCAGATGGTGCCACTAGTGCTGAAGGTGTTGCTGGATCTACGCCCATCAGTATATCAAATGGAAGGTCCCCAGCGGTTGCTATCTTGGTCACTTATCTCCTCAGTGTGTCAACTCCTTTCTTGGATGCTTGGGATTTCTTCATCTTCTTTACCTGCTTCCCAAGCTCCTCAATTAGTGCTCCATGTTCCACCAAAGTGCCCATGATGTTCTGCTGGTTCTCCAAAATCTTCTTCAATGCATCCTCCACTGTTGGATGAATTTGGGGTGTCGGGATGGATGCAACAACGGTGGATATGTTAGTCAGCTTTGTTGTGGTTGTCTGCATCTAGTTGTTGAGGCTCGCCAGTGTCTGGGAGACTCGTAGCAAGATAGTGGTTGAGTGGGCATGGGCACCGACTTCAAAGCTGATGCGGAAGGCACTGATGCTGAAGAACTTAAAGAAGGAGGTGGAGGCATAGCTGCAGCAACATCGGAAGGATCTAAGGAAGTAGATGGCATGTCAATTGTCCAACAGCTACCCTAGCAGGCTCTTCATACTGGCCTGCAGTAGTAGAGGATTGACCCTTTTTCTTTGGGTTTCCACCACCCATCAAAGAGTACTGTGAAAAGGGCTTCTTCGCACGCACTTTGGTATCAAAACACTTTGGCTCAACACCCGCATCCGTAAGATACTCAGTGATAGTGTTAGGATATGGGTAGGAGGTGTCACCTTGCGTGGAGACCACAAACATGTTGGCCGACATCATGACGCCCACATTAATTTGGTACCTGGCCATGATAGATGCAATTAGCACTGCCTGTTGAATTGAAAGATTCATTTCATTTTGGCACGAGTATAGTCTGCTACACATGAATGTTTGCCATCCCTTGGCCTCAAAGTTTAGGGTGTTCCGCTGAATAGGGACCCCTGCTGTGATCCACGGTGGTGGTAGTCCCGGAGCTGCCAGAATCTCAGCTAGCCATGGGCAAGCTGCATCGCCCATTTCCAGCTTTTCCAAGTATTGCACTGGCTCCACATCCTCCAATCCCAAATATGTGTTCAAAGTGCTCTAGTCAAACCTCACTTTCAAATTCCTCACTTTCTCCACTTTGGTCCTCTTCTTTATGTACTCCATTAGCGTAAAATTCCCGAACCAAGTACTCTTTGGCATCAACCACATCTTGAGTGAACCATGTCCACCCCTTTCTCTCTCTGAATTGCCTCAGCGCTACTGGGTTGTATTTCTCAAGGTCTTTCAACAAAAACTGACGCTCAAGAGTGAGCGATCTCGACAGCCACCACTCTCTGAACCTATTGAATGCAGTTAGGCTGACGAACCTATCTTCCCAAACTTCTTTCTTCTTCGACCTCTCAAGGCCGGGAACTTTGGTATCACCCCCTCGTCCATCATCCAGGATATCATCCATATCTACTATAGTAGCTGGCGCTGTGCGGGCATGTGTAGATAAAGGTTCCGAAGCCTGATTGTTTTCTTCCGACCCCTCCGAAGTACTCTCAGAAGAGGTAGGTTCATTTCTCAGCTGATATCTGTCCTGAGGAAACTGTGGCTGTGATCGTACAACATGTCGTTCTTGCACTGAATTTACCTCTGAGGCTTCCCTAGACGGGGCATATGAACTTGATTCGGAGAGTTTTGTCTTTCTACCTCGGCTGACTGTGGGTTTGTTTTCATATTACTCTTTGGGGGCCGAGGGGTAAAGTGCTTTTTTCTCTGCGTCCGGAAGGCTCACCTCTCCCTTTAGATGTGTCACCACGACTTCATGATCTAACCATATTCTGCATAAAACAATAGCAAGAGTCAGTTCTAGTTCAAGTGCAGGTAAACATAAAATTTCAGAACAAAACATGTTGCAGGGTGGGGGAAGTGCGGTCCGCACAATTACAAGTGCGGTCGCATGCCTGGTTGTGTGAACGCACTATTTGCAAGTGCAGCCACACATCTGAAGTGCGGACTGCACATTTTTTAGTGTGACCGCATATTGAAGTCCTTGAAACTGGAAACTCTCAGATGACAGAGAATCCCTCGATCTGCGGCCACATACACTTTTCCGCGGCTTCGATTGAATTTCTGCAGACCGGACAGTTTCAAGTGCGTTCCGCACTTTTGCCTTACCAAATGCCCTAAGCTTGCTATTCTGCGAACCACACAATTTCTTGTGAAATCGCACATTCTAAAATTTGAACGGGAACAATTCTTTAGGGCTTCTATTTTTAAGCACAAATCGGACATGGTAAAAGCAATTAAGCATGATAAACTAATTACCCATTCCCCAAATAGCAACTAAGAGTTTACCTAACAAGATTACACCCCACATAGACATGAAGTTGACAAATGGTCCTAAATAATTAATAAATTCTAAGCTAACTAAGAAAATTAAAAAATTATAGAAATGATTTTTGAACATACAAGTGATGAAGTGGTGTTAAGGTCTGATCTAAGAAGCTCAATTAAGTGGCAGGTGATTGATTTAGTAGTGTGCAAAAGTTTTAGCCTTTGTGTTGAGATCTCAGAGAAGGGAAAGTTTGAACAGTAGCCTTAGGGATACTATTTATACTATCCGAAGTGGCTAAGGGTTGAAGAGTCGAGTGCAGCCGCAGAATTCCTTCTGCGGTCCGCACTCTGTTACCTGGTGCTTAGTTTCCCTCAGTGGATCTGTGGTCCATGGATATTGGTGTGCGCAGACCGCAAATTTCCTTCTGTGGCCGCACATTGGCCATTTTCTGACAGACAAACTTCAGAGAGTTTGCAATTTTTCCATCTCAACTTGTGCGGCCGCAATTGTCTTCTGCTGTAGCACTCAAAATTGTGCGGTCTACATTTTTTCTACACTTAGACAATTTTTCTGATCCTAGTTCCTATAAAGCACAGACATTCCAACAACACACTTCAAATTAAGTTAGCAGAAAATAAGACCTATCTAAAAAGGGAAGAAAAGAAAAAGAAAAAGAAAAAGAAACATTGGTTGCCTCCCAAGAAGCGCCTGATTTAACGTCGCGACACGACGCATATTACCATCACTTCAAATGAATCACTGTCACCACGTGGCCATCATCACTTTGTCCCAAGTAATGCTTCACCCGGTGACCATTGACTCAGAATACCTCATCATTTTTGTTTTTCAAGTCCAATTCACCAAAATGTGTCACACCCACAATTTCAAAGGGACCGCTCAATTTGGATTTTAGCTTTCCGGGAAACATCCTCAATCATGAGTTGAACAACAAAACAAGATCGCCCATCTTCAATTCCCTGTTTCGGATGTATTTTTCATGAATGTACTTCATTCTTTTTTTGTACAAGGACGAACTTGCATATGCATGGTACCGGAATTCATCTAGGTCATTCAAATGTGCAACCCGCAAGGTGGCAGCTGCATCCCAATCAAGTTCAACTTCTTCAAAGCCCACATGGCCTTGTGCTTAAGTTCCACCGGAAGATGAAAAGCTTTGGCAAACACCAACCGATATGGAGACATCCTGATAGGAGTTTTGAAAGCAGTACGATAAGACCATAGTGCATCATCAAGCTTCTTCGACCTATCTGTCTGGTTAGCATTCACTGTCTTGGATAAAATACTCTTGATTTCCCAGTTAGAGACTTCCACTTGTCCGCTTGCTTGAGGGTGATAGGGAGTCGTGACTTTATGAGTGAAACCATACTTGCTAAGCAAGGTGTCAAAATCTTTGTTGCAAAAATGCGACCCCCATCGCATATGATAGCCCGCAGAGTACCAAATCTTGTGAAGATGTTATTTTTCAAAAATGCCACCACACTTCTTGCTACACATCTCTTTTGGAAGTTTAAAACACTGGGCGTCAAGTGTTCTTCGCGTTCGCAAAGAACTTGAAGCGATTGTGATGCACAACATCCAAAAAGGCATTCGCGTTCGCGAGCCACCCTTTGCATTCATGTAGGCTTGCTCCCCCTGCCTTCGCGTTCACGAGAAAACATCTGCATTCACATAGAGTAATTAGCTGTCTTCCCCCAGAATCCCGTAACTCTTCGTGTTCGCATGAGGAAGGCCGCGTTCAGAAGGGTAAGCCCTTCACTGCTTCGCGTTATCGACCAATTCCCCGCGTTCGCGAAGAAGATATCCGCCTCAGCTTTAGGTTCCCCTTCGCGATCGTGAGAGTAGCTTCATGATTGCGAAGCACAACATCAAACATCAGCAACAGATGAAACCAACAGTTTTCTAAGTTCAAAATGGTCCGTAGCCTATCCAAAACTTACCCGAGCCTCTCGAGATCCAAATCAAACATTCACACAAGTGTAATAACAACACACGAACTCGCTCGCACGATCAGAACACCAAAATAACACCTAAACTATAAATTGGACATTAAATAGCATGAAATTTCAAAAAAAAACTCAAGAACTTCTAAAATCACAACTGAGCATCTGAATCCTATCAAACCAACTTCAATTTGCACCAAATTTTGCTGACAATTTTCAAATAGAAAAATGAACCTATACGAAGTCCCAGAACCAAAATATGAACTCGGTATCCATAAGTCAGCCTACGGTCAAACCTAGGAATTTTCCAAACCGTCAAATTACTAGCTTTCGACAAAATAAGTCAAATCAAGTTAGGGACTTCCGAATTCAATTCCGGGCATATGCCCAAGTTCAAAATCACGATACGAACCCATCGGGATCGTTAAAATACCAATCCGGGGTCATTTACATGAAATTGATTGAAGTCAACTCAAGTATTTTTTAAAGCCAAAAATCATGTTTTCTTCAGATTTTCACATAAAATCTTTTTGGAAAAAGACATGGACTGTGCATGCAAATCGAGAAATACTAAATGGAGCTAATAGAGGTCTCGAAACACAGAAATAAGGTGGTATATTCAAAATGACCTATCGGGTCGTCACATTATCCACCTCTAAAAGAAATTTTCGTCCTCGAACGGACATAGAAAAGTACCTAGATTGGTGAAAAGGTGTGGGTATCTACTCCGCATATCGGACCCGGACCCCCACGTGGCTGCCTCGATCGGCTTACCTCTCCACTACACTCTAACAGAAGGATAGTTTTTAGACCTCAACTTCCGGACCTACTGAGCTACATTAGCCACCGGCTCCTCCTCATAAGTCAAATCCTTGTCCAATTGGTCTGAGCTGAAATCTAATACATGAGACAGATCACCGTGATACTTCCCCAACCTCATCACACCCTTTATGGGTGAAACTCGCTGCAAAAACCTCTCCCCCACCATGAATGCTATATCACAAGTCACCCGATCAGCGTAACTCTTCTGCATATACTGGGCTGTACGAAGCCGATCCTGAATGAACTTGACTTTCTCCAAGGCACCCGAACCAAATCAATGCCCAACAACCTATCCTCTCCGGCTCAAACCAACCAATTAGAAATGATACTTCCTCCCATAGAAGGCCTCACAAGAAGCAATCTGAATACTCGATTGTTAGTTGTTGTTGTTGTAGTAAACTCCACAAGTAGTAATGACTGTTGATCACGCTCAACTATGTCTAATAAAAGACTAAACGGGCGTTGCAAATATAATCCGGGG
>ML372348.1:5379-36147 GCA_005239525.1 Nicotiana knightiana
TGGGTTTCTACTTTGGACACCTCCATTGGCACCTCAATTTTCATCTCTGATGTACACTGCTCCTGGATACTATCCACAATATTGGAATATTGAGCGTTAAAAGCTTCAACTAGTTGACTCGTTTGAGCCTTCAAGTTGCGAATAGTTTCATCTTGCTTTTGTACCCGCAGTTGTAACTCCTCCTGTTGTTCCATAATTCACTTCATCATATCCTCGAGCCTTTTCAGGTCATCATCACTGAGTTCTTTTTTTCTATTAACTTCACAAGAAAAAGAAGAACCATCAAAGTACGGGGTAGGGGGAAGATAAGAAATATAAGCACAAACCCTGAAAGTGACCATCTTGACCACCACACATATCACACTCATTCCATACATAAGATTGAGTTGGTGCACATAACTCGCTCTCGGGAAGATTTTGATAATTTTGCTCTGGGTGGTTTCCTCCATAATATGCATAATGAGGATCAAAAGTAGAATTACCAACATCCAAACTCTCATAATTCCATGATGCCATGTTTTAACAAATAAAACTAAAATAAAGAAAATAAAAATCAAATACAAAAAAAAAAAAATTCAACTTGAAACCTAATAATATGTACAATTACAGCTACACTTGATAATACCGTTAATTCCCCGGCAACGGCGCCAAAATTTGATCACGCTCAACTATGTCTAATAAAAGACGAAGCGGGCGTTGCAAATATAATCCGGGTATTATGCCCAGAGTCGATCCCACAGAGAATTTACGTATCAAGCAAGCTGTTAAAATACTCAACTGTCACTTGATGTTATTTAAATTACTAACACTAAGGATTAAAACTAAAGATTAACTACGCTAAGGTGTAAACAATTGTAATAAAGATCTAAGGTTATGGTTTCTCCCGTCGTGAATTATCTTCTCGTATACTTTATATAGCTTGATTAGTTGTCTTTATCAATCATGAACACTCTATCTATCATAAATCTCTCTCAAGTAATTATGATAATTTACTAGACGCACTCTCTCAAGTTACGCTAGCTAGATTGCATTACAGTTCACTTTAGATTGCACCCGAGGTATCGTTATCTCTAATCCAACCTCTAAACCCTCGGTTATGACTTTCATCTATACTCCGGGAGTGATGTTGTTCAAACAACTACCTAAATATGCACTCTCTCATCAAGTAGATACATAATAATAGGCACAACTAATTGATGGCCATCCAATTAACTACAACAAGAACGTAGTTGAACAAATAGAGATTAATCAACCCATTGGAACTCTATTAATAACACAATAAGTTCATCCTCCAACGGGTTCTACCAAAACCCTAGATTAAAGAAGTTAGCTAAACATGTTCAAACGAATCAACTCTAAAATAACTTGCATAATGAAACTACAAAGTAATGAAGAAAATCTGTACAAATTGATGTCTTGCCGTCCGTCTCTTCGAATCCCCTCTAAGTTGTGTTTTGGGGTCTATTTATATGTTTAGTACAAACCCTAAACGTGTAGGAGACTTCTATTCTAACCGGAAAATACTTAAACTCGTCAAAACTCGGAATTGACCGGAACCAGGGACCCGGGCGTTTGGGCTCAAACGCCCCCTAAGGCCAGGGCAGGCCTGGCGTTTGGGCTCTAAGGGACCCCTTAAGCCAGGGGCTGCCTGGCTTTAGGGGCCAAACGCCTGGATAAGGCCAGGATGTTCCCTCTTCGCCTCTTAAGCGTATTTTCGACGTATTTGCATCCATTTAGCTCGGTTTCCATCTCCAATTCACCTACACATGAAATAAACTCCATTAAGCACATAAAAAACGCACATAAAATGTAAGGCATATAACATGTCAAACTATGAATTCTAGCCTCGCATCAAGCTGCAACATCTTCTAATCATGTTGAGATAATAGCCATTCATGGCCGGGTATGTGTTTGGTTGAGATCAATGACTCAACATAGTAAGGAAATGTGTGGTTTTCTTATGAAAAAAGATAACCCAACTATACTATATGAAGACAATGTTGCTTGCATCGCTCAACTGAAAGGAGGATACATCAAAGGAGACAGAACAAATCACATTTCACCAAAGTTCTTTTTCACGCATGATCTTCAAGAAAATGGTGAAATTAATGTTCAACAGATTCGTTAATGTGAAATTTGGCTGATCTGTTTACTAAGGCATTACCAACGCCAACATTTGAGAAGTTGAGACAGAAGATTGGAATGCGGAATCTTTGACAAATAAAGTGATGTTTTCATGAGGAGAATAAGATACATGTTGTACTCTTTTTCCCTTAACTTAAGTTTTGTGATACACCAGAACACTTGATGAAATAAAAATTTTATTTCTTCTTCTCTTATTCTACTTATTTTCTTGTTTTATATTGTTACTTTGAGCTACATTTCTTAATATAAGAAATTTTTTCATTCAAAAGCTAATGAATGGGATATTGTTTCCCAAATTCATCATTTTAAGGGCGTTACATGAAACTTACTCTTGTAATATTGATAATCTTTTTAAATGAAGTAGTAAGCTGTCAGATAATAATAAGAAAAAAAAATCATCCCCCCCCCCCCTCATGCCCTTCCATGAAGAAACATGTCTACTTTATTTCTCTTTGATTTTTCTCTTTTTCTCTGTTCATTTTATATCATGATTGTGTCATCAAATATTGGATAATAGAGAAAAGGAAGGGTGTAATTAATTTTTGTTAAGATTGGTATTATGAGAATTTGATGGAAGAGTTGGCTAAGGAAATGATAAGGTTATGAATTAGTTGTCTTTATTTGCTAATGGCAGACACTTTATAGGAAAAAAAGTTGAAATAACAAGCTGTTAGTTTGTTTTCTTCTCATTTTCTTGCTTTAATTATTGACCCTAGCCCCCCCCCCCCCTGTATTCTCCATACACCATCACCCTCATACACCATTTTCATAGTTCCACTATCAAACTAACTTTTTTAAAAATCATAATATGCAATCCGTGATCATTTTATTAAGAAAGTGAAGTGGAGATTATTGTATTAAATAAATAAAAAAATCAATATTTCCTCCTCCATTCTTCTTCTTCTTCTTATTATTATTATTATTATTTTCAATTTCCCTTCCCATTTATTGGTTTTCGAAAAAGAAAAAAAAGAGAGAAGAAGCTTATCTTACTCTCATTATCCTAAATTATTTGACACACTTATTTTTCTAAGAATAAATATACCCATTGATATTACATTTTCATCCGTTTAAAATATTTTTAGCTATATAAAATTTTAGTCTATAATATGTTTTATTCAATTTAATTTGTAATATATTCCAATAAATTTAAGAATTAATACTCGAATTCTACGCTAGAAATTGAATAAGTTAATTTTCAAACTTCAGTTTCAATTAGTCTTATTTGGAACAAAAAGAAAGATTCATTATTTTCTTTACAAAGTTAAGAAGCAAAAAGTGAAAACTCAACTAAGATAGGTTGTTTAAAAAATAAAAAAAAACTAAGATAGCATTTGTAGAAAAAATGTTAAATTTAAATTTTGTAACACTTTTGTTAGAATTGTTATTGAATAATAAATTACTACTAATATTCAATAACATTTCTAATTTATGTCTTGCCTTCGTTTGTTTATAGTACATAAATAATTATATTCTTAGTACCCATTATCACTCTAGCACAATGATCCAAAGAATGTCAAAGCTGTAATTAACAGAAGAGTCGAGGGGTATTTGTAAACTAGCGCATTGATATTTGTGGACCCACGTGGGATGTCCCCCCGTCCCTCTTCCCATGCTATGTGTTATGTTCCTCGAAATTATCAAAAAACACCTTAACCAGTTTTACGTTTAACGTAATCTAACGATCTTTTTTCCCTCCTCTTTTTGGCCCTTTCTGAAAATTATCTCTGCCCTCTGTTTTTTTTCTCTCATCCCTACACTCTTCTCTCACTTTCACCCTTGTCAGAAAAATTTAAAAACACACACACACACACACACGCACAAAAAAAAAAAATTACAGTATAAAATACCAATAAAAATAACAATAATCTAAGTGTCTAGCATGTTGCAGAAGTTGATCCCAATCTGATCTGGCTATTCAAATTTCATTTTCTATAGTAATTAATGGTCGTTAGATTTTATTACACTAAGCTCAGATTTCATTTTCAATTTTAGTATTTCTATAGTGTACTTTCCTTTTCTTTCTTTTTTCTCCAGTTTATACTCTATAGTGTCACATGTCGGTGCTGATTCTTGAAATCTAAGTTAGAAAGGTGTCCTTTAATTAAACTCCATTTTTGTAGTTTCTTTTTGTAAAGTAGAGAATAGCAGAAAGAGGAAAAAGAATTATGGGGGAGACTCACAATCATGACCACAACCACAACCACCAGCCACCGCCCCCACAGGCGGCGGCGCCACCACCAATGCCACTTGGTTCTGCCAGAGGACCACTTTTTCCTCCTGCGGAGCAACTCCTTCAGCTTCACTACTGCATACACTCTAATCCTTCTTGGCGTTAGTATTCTGACTCTCTCGCTCTTTTTAACTATTTATAGTAAAAGTGCCATACCAAAAAGATAAAGATGAAAATTTGACACTCTCTTTTTGTAAAGTTTGTTTTTTTAGTAAAATTTTTTGGTTGGGGTGAGTTTTAAAATCTAAAAGTATTGCTATTGAAAGTAACGTTTTTGCAGAACAAGATTCTTTTTTTTTGTAAATGTTTTAGTTTTCTGACTTTCGAAGTTTGAGTGGTATTATCATCTTTGAGAAAGTTGAGCTTTTCTTTTAGTAGTCTTTTTTCAATTCTTTTCGTTGGGTTCTAATTGGTACAAATTAGGTTCTAATTCTCTGCAGGTTTAGCCTCTGTTTGCTCTTATCAAGAGATAATTATGAAAAATAGAGGCTATAATTTTCAGTTTATAGTAAAGAAAGAAAGACCTAATGAAGATTAGCCAAGATAGTCATAGAACCCCAGGAAAGTTTCAAAGCTTAACAAAAACAATTATGGAGTAAGTTGTAGAATATAAATTAAAAGCTCATTGGTGTTACTTGTAGTTCATGACTTGGAGATTTCCTTGGGCCGATTGCAGTGAGATAAGATTGATCAAAATACCCCAATATTGTTGCTAATTGAGCATAGTGGCGGAGTCAGGATTTTCATTGAGGGGATCAAAATATAAAGAAGTAAAAGGGATGTCAATATGTGGTATATATATTGTTACGACCCAAACTACCAAGTCGTGATGGCGCCTATCATAGTACTAGGCCAGCCGACTCACTACCAAAACAACGCAATATTTCATTTTCAAAATAACTTTCGAGCTATTTAACAATAAATCTTTAATAAGAAATTCAAATCAAAGAAAATGTGAAAATAAAGGCCCGACATCGGGTGTCACTAGTCATGAGCAACTACTATAACTGTCTGTAAACATCAAGACTAACATAGTTTGGGATTAATCAAGTACAACTAAGGGAAGATAAAAGAGGAGGAAAGCAGGGCTGCGATCGCCATGCAGTTGCCTTGCTAACTCCGAGAATCTGCGTCGGAAATAACCAACAGCCTCAACCGTGTCTAGAGAACACCTGAATCTGCACACAAGGTGCAAAGAGTAACGTGAGTATGCCAACTCAGTAAGTAACAACCATAAATAAAGACTGAGCAGTACTGTCGAGCAGTAAAACACATAAAGTCCACATCATGAAATCTCAGTAAAATACAACATGCTTTCAAATCAGTATTTGAGTCAAATCATCTCGTTTAAAATTCAGTTTTGGTGAAAAATCATTTAAAGATATTCTTCAACAGTTTTCAACAGAGGTTCCATGCAAAAGAGAGTAAAAGTGATGAAAATCATAAACAACCTCTCGGGCAAAACATCACATATACAGCCCCTCGGGCAAGCCTCACAGTCACTCGTAACAGCCCCTCGAACATAACTCACCATCACTCATGCCTCCCAGTAACTCAGCACTCGGCACTCGCACTCAGTAGGTACCTGCGCTCACTGGGGGTGTCTACATACTCCAGAGGGTCTCCTTCAGCCCAAGCGCTATATCAAGCCAAATCATGGCATAAATCACTCGGGCCCTCGGCATATATCAAAACATGTTGCGGCATGCAGCCCGACCCCATAAATATCATCACAATCAGGCCCTCAGCCTCACTCAGTCATAAACCTCACAAGCCACTCGGACTTTCAGTAAAAACAAGGAACTCAGCCTAACATCAAAACAGAGTAATAAAACTGAGTTATGCAGTAAACATAAACAATGAGAGGATAGTAAGAAAAGGCCCTTGGGGGTCCAAACAGTACTGGCACAAGGCCCAAACATGGCATTCAGCCCAATTTACAGAAACTCTTTCAAAAACACATAATCATTATATAGTTTCAACAAAATATGCAACTCTACAGTTGCTACGGGACGGACCAAGTTACAATCCCCAACGGTGCACGCCCACACGCCCGTCACCTAGCATGTGCGTCACCCCAGAATAGTAAAATGATACGAAATCCGGGGTTTCATACCCCCAGGACTAGATTTACAATCGTTACTTACCTCAAACCGGTTAAATCTCTAACCCGCGATGCTCTTGCCTCTCGACTCGGCTTCCAAATGCTCCGAATCTATTCAAAATCAGTATATTACCATCAATATATGCTACTGGAATGATTTCCACAAGAAAAACTATCAAATTAGACCAAAATTCCGAAATCGGCTCAAACCCGGCCCTCAGGCCCACGTCTCGAAATTCGAAAAATTTACAAAACTAGAAAGCACATTCACTCACGAGTCCGACCATACCAAATTTATCGAAATCCGACATCATTTGACCCCTCAAATCCTCAAAATTAACTCTCTAATTTTCAAGCCCTAAATTCCCAATTAGATGATGAATAAAGCCATAGATTCATGAAATTTATACCATTATAGGTTAGAATCACTTACCCCAACGTTGCTCCTAGAAATCCTTCAAAAAATTGCCTCTCCCGAGCTCCTCAAATCCAAAAATCGAAAATGGAGAACAAAACCTCGAGCTGGGGGTTTTCTGCCCAGCAGGTCTGCACCTACGGTCCCACTTCCGCACTTGCGGAACCACATCTGCGAAGAGGGCTCCGCTTCTGCGGAATTCATTAACAAATCTGACTCTGCTTCTGCGATCAACTGACCGCACCTGCGATCATCGCAAATGCGGGGACCAAGCCGCACCTGCGGTCCAAATGCGCACATGCGCCTCAAATCCGCTCATGCGTACCTCGCAGCAGTGGTTCCCATTTCGCATGTGCGGAAACACCAGCACCTTCAGCTGCATTTTTCCAACTCCAAACTCTTCGATCACTACCCGAAATCACCCCGAGGCCCTCAGGACCTCAACCAAACATATCCAACAACATCATGCGAACTTAATCGAACCTTCGATTCACTCAAAACACCAAATTACACTCGGATTCAAGCCTAAGAACTTCTAAACTTTAAAATTTCGCAAACGACGCTGAAATGTACCAAACCTCGTCCGAATGACCTCAAATTTTACACACGCATCACAAATGATACTACGAACCTACTCCAACTTTCGGAATTCCGTTCTGACCCCGATATCTAATTTTCCACTGCCGACCAAAACCGCCAAGTTTTCAACTTTTGCCAATCCAAGCCTAATTCTACCACGGACCTCCAATTACATTCCGGACACGCCCCTAAGTCCACATTCACCTAACGAAGCTATCCGAACCATAAAAATCCAAATCCGAGATAAATTACTCAATAGTCAAATCTTGGTCAAACCTTTCAAATTTAAAGCTTCTAGTTGCGAATCATTCCTCCATATCAATCCCGAATAACCTGAAAATCAAAATCGACTATTCACGTAAGTCATAACACATCATACGGAGCTACTCATGTCCTCAAATAACCGAGCGAAGTGTAAAATGCTCAAAACGACCGGTCGGGTCGTTACATATACATAAAAATAAATTACCTAGCCACACAGTGTAATTTCCGACGAAGGTTGTCGTGTGGCTCGGCCATTGATTGAGCCAATGCTATGTTCTCAATGAAGGTCTCTTTCGTGTGTGATTGTTGGCAAAAATTTTTTGGAATGGACATTGTATGGTTGGGTAAATGCTTGCTGATGCAAGTTGGTTTCCCCTTTGTAATATGGCACAATGAATAATACTTATCTAATTAGAGCTCTTAAGATGAGCCAAAGATTAGATAGACGAGAGTGCCAACACCTTTGAAAAAGAAAGAATTACAAAATGGATACAAGCCCATAGTGCACGGGCATTCATCATGCTAAGGTGATTACAGTGAGTAATTGAAAGGATGAGAGGGGAGAAAAAGATAAGTTCAGCTGAATTCTAGTTCAGTCACTTGTCAAAAGGAAAAGCCAATTCAGATTTTAATCACTTAATATTCATCCTAACTTCTCAAGTGTCCGAGGCAATGCAATGACCCCCTCATGTGAGTTGCTTGATGGTTATGCATTTATGACAACGATCAGGTGAAGGAATCAAAATCATATAAAGCTCCCCGTTTCTCCAGAGTTTGGAGTTGAGATTGCTCCGAGTAAAAATGCTTTTGTTGCTGTGGAGTTGAAGCATGTTCTTCTCTTTTTTTCTCGGGGAAGCTGTATATCATCTGAAGACTAAGAATCAAACTGTTTAATGGGGAACTGAGTTGTGTTGAACTTCTTTTTGAAGACTACTATAAACTTTGCGATCATACAATAAATAATTTCCCAACCAAAAGGAGCTAGAGAGTCTCCATGAGAAAACTGAAATTTTGTGGATTGGGTTCTGGTGAAGACGAAAAATCCTCTTAACCATTGCAAGATTGCTTCAACATCACCTTTTGATAGAACAAAGGTCTCATATTGAGAAATAAGACCTGGTTTACAGTTTCCTTGTTTATGCTGCATGTGGACCACTCGAAGGAAATTAGGTGACTTTTGAACGAATTTGGAAACTCTCGTGGATAATTTGATGTGGCATTTACGGATTCACTTCTAAATTTGTAATGCAGTTCTTGTTCCTGTAAATTAGGAACTTTTTACTTTGTTATAAAACAAAGAAAATAAAAGAATTTCAGAAATAGTGGCCAGAACGATTTTACGATTTGAAGTTCCCACATGTGGTAAATGAATTGAAGATTCCGTAACTTTTGGTCTTTTTTCTCTAATCAGTTGCATGATTCCACATTTTGCAGCACAAACTGTTTTGCTGGCTTTCCAACACTACATAGTTATGCTTGGAACTACAGTAATGATTGCCACCGTGCTGGTACCTCAGATGGGCGGGGGTCCGGTATATCTTCATCATTTCCCTCATTGAGTATTGGAGATCCCATTTCAGTGTAATATTGACATAATGAGCTCTTTAACTTCGTGCGTAGGGTGACAAAGCTCGAGTTATCCAATCTTTGCTTTTCACATCAGGAGTGAATACTCTTCTGCAAACGCTTTTCGGCACAAGACTTCCCACTGTGATGGGTCCGTCATTTGCTTACATCATATCAGCACTGTCGGTCATTAATGATCTCTCTGACGGTAATTTCAGGAGTGAGCATCAGGTAAATAAAGTTTACTGTGTAGGTATCATCTCTATTACTTGTATAATATATTTTGTGGATCTGTTTTTCCTTTTCTTCTCAACCCTTAGTAGGCTTGTCCCCTTTTCCTTGATTACACAGAAACACTTGTTTAGAAGAGTGATTGCTCATCTTCTCTGGTCTTGTTTATTCTTCTTCAGATCATTGACTACTCTTGAAACAAGGTTTCATTTACATCATAGTCACCTTAGCTTTAGTACTCTAATATTAATTCTTTGATATTGAATGTTGGATGTTGTAGAGATTTAGTACAATTGCTGATGATATTTCTGATGCATTACCCTTTTATTGCTGGTTGTAGAGATTCGAGCACACTATGAGAGCTATTCAAGGATCGTTGATAGTGTCTTCCTTTATCAACATAATACTTGGATACGGCCAAGCCTGGGGAAATCTTACAAGGTAAGTTGTGTTTTCTTCTTCTAAATACTTATTACAAATACCCATTAGTTCTGTCTTAGAATCTTGGAATTGTCTCTCTGTCTTTGGATTGTCTTCTAGTTTTGTTTCATCACTTTATTACTTTCTGTGATGGAGGAATCACATGCCCTTCTTTTTGTCCACAGGTTTTTCAGTCCTATTGTGATTACGCCACTTGTCTGTGTTGTAGGTCTTGGTTTGTTTGGTAGGGGCTTTCCTCAGGTAATGTCCCGAATTCTTAAAATCTTCGTTGGTCGAGAGTTGCATAAACGTCATCCAGTTTTATTTATGATCCTATGATTTGATCAGGTGGGTGACTGTATAGAGATTGGCCTACCCATGTTAATTCTACTTGTCATTTCCCAGCAGGTAATATATTATTCATTGACTAGTTTTTCTAGTGATAATCCTTTCAACTTACAATAAGATTGTAATGTATTTGCAGTATATGCAACGTGTTCATCCCGTTGCCCAGTCTATACTTGAAAGGTTTGCTTTGCTCCTGTGCATTGGGCTTATCTGGGCTTTTGCTGCTATTCTTACTGTTGCCGGTGCTTACAACCATGTGAAGGAGCGAACTGAGCTTAGCTGCCGAATTGACCGTTCGTTCCTCTTGCAATCGGCTCCATGGTACTCAGCTGGATACGATAATGACAATGTCTTCAGCTTCTATCTTTTGCTGACGTGTATGTTTGGTTGCCTGTAGGATCAAAGTTCCTTACCCTTTCCAGTGGGGGACTCCCATATTCAGAGCTAGCAGTGTTTTTGGAATGATGGGTGCTGCACTTGTCTCAGCAGCAGAGGTTCACTTGTCATTTTGATTAAATTTAATCCCCCCGCCAAGTCTTTGAATTAAATTTTTTCTTTTAGAAGCATGAGTTTTAGTATAGGAGTTGTTGTCATTATGATTTCTTTAATATATACCTCCGATTTTTGTTTGCAGTCAACAGGAACTTTTTATGCTGCATCAAGGCTTGCAGGGGCGACACCCCCGCCAGCACATGTAGTGAGTAGAAGCATTGGCCTACAGGTGCTTCATCCACCAAGTGATTCAACAATGCCCTTTTTACAATTTTCTTCTACTTTTGCTCTCTTATAAATTTTCAGCATAAAAAAGTAGTTCATTTTGGCTCTGTCCAGGGTTTAGGGCAGCTCTTTGATGGGTTCTTTGGTGCTGTTGTTGGCACTACTGCATCTGTGTAAGGGTTAATTTCTCTCCTGATTTAACGCAAAGCGTCATCTGGTTCAGTTGATAAATTTTCTTCATAGACTTTCTTGGCCTTTGCAAATTTTTAATCTTCCCCCTTGC
This sequence comes from Nicotiana knightiana, assembly GCA_005239525.1. NCBI lineage: Eukaryota > Viridiplantae > Streptophyta > Magnoliopsida > Solanales > Solanaceae > Nicotiana > Nicotiana knightiana. The sequence continues at coordinate 16,685 of ML372348.1, forward strand.
AAACCATTTTGACTAGTCATTTATCACCCAAAAAAGTATTCTAATAAGTTTTAAAGGGCAGCCCGGTGCACTAAGCTCCCGCTATGGGCGAGGTTCGGGGAAGGGCCGGACCACAAGGGTCTACTGTATGAAGCCTTACCCTGCATTTGTGTAAGAAGTTGTTTCCACGGCTTGAACCAGTGACCTCCTGGTCACATGGCAATAACTTTACCAGTTACGCCGAGGCTCCTCCTCTTTTTTAATAAGTTTTTTGAAGACGTGAAAATATCCTTCAAGTATCATCTGAGGGATAGATATTTTCTTCCATGATACTTTCTTCGTTTAATGTTGTGGCATTCATGCCTAATTTATAGATACTACAAAACTGCAGTGAAAATGTCGGCCTTCTCGGACTAACTCGTGTTGGAAGTAGAAGAGTTGTTCAGATTTCTACTGCTTTCATGATCTTCTTCTCTATATTTGGTTTGGCTCTTTCTCTCACTCTCTCTCCCCTACCCGGTCCCTTGCTTTCTTCATTCCTAAGTATGTTTTCCAACTAACAATACTAACGTAAGTTGTTATTGTCCAGGAAAATTTGGAGCATTCTTTGCTTCAATTCCTTTGCCAATATTTGCAGCTATCTACTGTATCTTGTATGGTATAGTTGGTGAGTGCCTTTTTCCCTTAGCTTTTTGATCTTCTTGTAATCTTGTTAACAGTAACTTGAGAAGTAAACTTTTTTGCAGCTGCTATTGGTATTTCCTTCATCCAATTCGCTAACAAAAACTCCATGCGGAATATTTACGTGCTCGGAATCTCTCTATTCCTTGGTATATCTATACCCCAATACTTTGTTATGAACACAGATATTGCTGGTCATGGACCTGTTAGAACTCCAGCTGGTTGGGTAAGAAACATAACTTCACACCATCCATTGTTTTGATTTGTTGATATGCAATTGAAAATGGATTTAGTTATGTTCACTCATTTTAGCCTATAATAGCAGTTCGATTATCATCTTTACCAGATTAGGAATTAGAAGGGGAGTCGTGGCGTAACTGGTAAAATTGCTGCCATGTGACCGAGGTTACGGGTTCGAGCCGTGAAAATAGCCTCTTGTAGAAATGCAGGGTAAGGCTACATACAATAGACCCTTGTGGTCCGGCCCTTCCCCGGACCCCGCGAATAGCCGGAGCTTAATACATCGGGCTGCCTTTACTAGATTAGGAATTAATGCTTATAAAAGATGTACCTGTAATTACCTTCTAAGCGACCTAATTGTGTAGACATCTTTTACATCGTCGGTGTACGGAAATTTAACTCATTGATAAGCGAAAAGTTAAAATTCTCCCATGTTTAATGCAGTTCAATGACATATTAAACACAATCTTCTCTTCACCTCCTACTGTTGCAACAATTGTCGGGACGTTCGTAGACAACACGCTCGAAGCGAGACACTCGGTTGACGATAGAGGTGTTCCTTGGTTGGTTCCTTTCCAGAGGAGAAAGGGAGATAGCAGAAATGATGAGTTTTATAGTTACCCTCTTAGAATTAATGAGTATATCCCAAGTAGGTTTCTGTGATGTAACTTATACATCCATGTATATGACTGTATCAAGGTGTATGACAAAATTTCATTTCTTGCCCTTTTTCTTTTCGTTTCAGTTCTTGTCACATGAAATTTGTAAACATCAGACATTTGAGGCCTGCAAGTTTTGATGATTCATATAGCCAATAGGATGGCATGGCATTCACCACATTCTGGTTATATTCACAAAACATGTTATTGCTATGGGAGCTTCTATAATACTGTTCGGAGAGTCGATGAGCTAATTTCTGTACATGTATGTTTGACAAGTTATAACCTAAAAAGCGATAATAGATGCTATAACAAGCTTAGTGGAAAAATATCTCGGGAAATTTATGAAGTTCGATTTAAGAAAAGGATGTCACAAAAGAGTGGTCATCTAAAATGACATTTGTGTTCAATGTCTATGGTCAAGATTCGAGAAATTTGTGGAAAGCAATATGTCGGATCTGAACACTACCAAATTTAGGTGGAAAATTTATCAAATTCTTTGAACAAACCTCACTTCTTTCCCTATCACCTGAAGGATGAAGCTGAAGAAAAACTAGCAACGTGTCCCCACATTTGATTTTACTAATTCCGTGTTTGGTTCCATGAACTTCATATTCAATATTGTCTTTTACTTTCACAGTTTCAGTGATAATGATAATGATAAGCAGAGGGTCCACACGTTTACTGGATTTTTCATTTTCTTTTTTTGGTTCATGAATCCGTACAGAGTTTTGATTATGACTCTCAAGAATTCATTTCGGATATGGTGTCCATGATTTTTCAATTATATTGTTCACTGATAACACTCAATTGATTCATGTTTAGCTTTTTGGCATCAGTTTATTCTTTGCTGTAACAGTCCTCCTTTTCCTCATAAACAGAACTGTGAGAGTTAACACTACCGTTTATTTAGACAATCTGCGTTCTAATTTGGAGAGTGAAGTCTGTTGGGATCGAAATAAATGGTGCATGCGGAAGCTAACAATTCAAAGCAGATGGACGATAAATCAGAATATAAAAGAAAAATATACTAAACTAGTCATAATAATTTATTATGATTTGATCAATCGACCGACGTATGATCTATCACTAATATAAAAGAGACTAAAATTTTTGAAAGATTAATTTCTTTTAAACATGATTCGTAAGAACTACATTGTGGAGGCTGTTGTTCTTGTTGCGAGAAGAAATGTTATCCTCCAAAAAAAGGATAAGGCATACCTTTTAGGAGCGTTTTTCCTAATAGATTAAAAATTTAAAGCAAAATCGTAACAAATTCTAATATATCTAACTCTATCTAAACCTATATACTTATGCAATGTGTGTGTGTGTTGATGAGCTTCTACCTTGCTTTTATCTGCTTAGCAAAGTTTCATTTTCTTTAGCAGAAGAAAAACCAGTAAATTCAAATGACCATGTAGTAAAGCTGTAAAGGGCATACTGTAATATAGATCTTTCTTCATGTGGACTTATCTAGTTACTGCACCGAATTTAACTTACATACACTAACGACGCAAAATAAAAAATATAAAAAGGTTACACTATTCACGTATTTGAACTTGTTATAGTAAGTAACCTGCCTTATAACCTCACTTCTTACGGACGGTTATATGTAGTTATCTTGTTTCCAATACAGGCAAAGATCAACTATTGAGATGTAGTCCATCTATTTATTTACATATCAATATATACTATTTACACAGGAGAACCCCCAATTAAAGGGGAAAACACAACTGGAAAATGACCTGCAAAACTGACTACTGAGGAAGTCACTCAAGAATAGAGCACAACAGACACAGTCCTCGTCGTGCTTCTACTAGCGCAAAACGAAAAAAAAGAAACTTACTAAATTTACTCAACAAACCCCAAGGGGAACAATAAAATTAGGAAACTGGCTACTGAGAAAGCCAATCAAGAGTAAAACATTCCTCAGCTACCTGTACACAGAGACCTGGGATAGCCTTCTCAACATCATTCCACTGACAAAAAACTTCATTATCACAAATTACACAACGCAACGATTCAAGAAATGCCAGAGAGCTTGGCAAACTCTCGATTTGAGGGCACTCCCGCATATCAATTTTCTCCAAGTTTCTGCAGCACCCGATAGCCTCAGGGAGACATCTCAAACCAATACATTGAGAAATGTCAAGATACTTTAAGTTTACCAGATGACCAATTCCGGGAGGAAGCTTTTTTAGATGCGGGCAGGCATATATCCTAAAAACTTGTAGAGCTTGTAGTTCACCTAACTCAGATGGAAGTTCATAAAGACTATCGCAATTAGTGATACCAAGGCTTTTGAGCTTATGCAACTGGCAAATACTTGACGGCAGTTTATTGAAGTTGATGCAATGATCCATTGTGAACTCCGAGAGCTGTGGGAACAAACCAGGGAGGTCTACAAATGATTCATCTAGGCTGTTTTTCATGTCACAAAGTATTAGTGATATTTTTTGCAAGTTATTGAGAGGATTTGCGGAGTCGGACAGGTGAGTGACGGATATCTTCTCAAACCAAAGGCTTCTCAAGTTGGTTAAATTACCGAAGACCGACATGTTATGAAGAACTGCATTGGAGGCACTATAGTTTATTACTATCAATGCCCTTAGCTTAGGCATGTTTTCCAGAAAAGGAGGCAAAAAGTACTCAGATGACGAAAAATTGAGAATCAGTACTTCAGCTTTCGGGCAATCCATTCTGAACCAGTCCATTTCTCTCATTTCATCTGCAGTTAAGAGAAGGAATTAGAGAATTTTTGCTGCTACACACAGAGTAGGAGACACGGTTTCACTTTAATGGGTTCTGAATTTCAAAACGACTACTTCAAGCGCTAATAACTGGATTCTAAGTTTATATTTAATGAATTTTTTAAACACAAATACATTATTTGAGCAAAAGTTACTGGGTTCAGCTAAACTCGTATACGGGCTTCTAGCTCCACCCCTGGCTACACAATGACTAACTGTCATTATTATGCTATCAGTAATGGCCGAGGTTCAGTAATACCTGTATGCAAAGAGATAACTCGTGCATTGAAAGGTTCATCCATATTTCTTTCCCATTCTTTTGGCAACCTTGTATCTCTTCTCGGCATGACCAATTGCCTTCTCTGATTTACATCCCCACGGTTGCTCACATGAATAGCTAGGTCTCGTAAGACATCATGTTGAGACACCGATATCTCATAGTAACTGGTATACATATCTCCAGCTCTACCACATGAACAACACATTGAAATCTATCAACATATTGATTTTTCCATAACAAATCACCTTCTAACAAAATTAAATGATTTTTTCATAAGATTTAAGTTTCCTCTTACCGTGCATCTTTCACTAGATTTAAAAGATTTTTGTCTGAAAGTTCAACAAGAATGTGAAAAGCCTCTTCCTCATCAATATCATGTAGCTCCACCCACATGTTAATTAGAACATCAAGAGGAATCCTTTTGTCTTCTGGGAAAGCACCCAAGTCGAGGAAACACGCTCTCACCTTATCAGGCAAACAGTCAATACTCAGTTTCATTCGCTCAAGCAACTGCAGTTCATGAGACTCGCAGACAGGTTGGCTTTGTGATAATCTGTTTTTCGCACTTGTCCAGAACATCTCAGGCTTTCCCTTTAATGAAGATCCAATGACCTTAAGCGCCAACGGAAGCCCTTCACATTCCTCAACAACCTAAAAATCCAAAAAACTTTAGTTTGCTTTGCTTAAGTATAACTCGAAGTTTTCACAAAGAAAGAGGATATGCTGCCAAAAACATATTACTAATACCTTTTTGACAAGTGTATGATTGAAACCACGCGGAATGGAATTATGTCCAAAAGCAAAATGGCAAAATAAGCCCATAGCTTCATCTTCCCTTAACAGCTCTAAATCATAAGCACAGTCAATAACAGATGGAGGGAACTTAATGCGTGACACAACTAGGATCTTGCAGCCGGGAATTTTGAGAATTAGCGGCTCTAGCACAGAGAGGGACCAAACATCATCAAGAATCAAGAGTACAGGGACTGTAGAGTTCGAGTCCCATTGGTACTGTAGGTTCCACTGGGGCAAAATCTCCGCACGTCCATAACTGTGAAGATTGCACCCTGATATCTTTTCCCAAATCGTTTTCCTCAATTGCTCCACATTTGGAGATTGAGAAACAGTGAAAAAGAAAATCTTGTCCTTGAAATAACCTGGAAAAAACATGACAAATTTTAGACTATAGTCTAATTAATAACTTCTATTCTTGGATTGAGTCATATATATGCAAAATCAAGTGTCTTATTTGTATTAGAATTCACCTGATAAATTAGAGTTGATAGCCAATAAAGTTTTCTCCTTTTTTTCCACTCCGTTTAAGCAGAGCAATACAAGACTAAATAAAGAGAAATGAGAAATTTTTTTGGGAGTAATTACTTACTTTTAACTTGATCATCTTTACAAATCTCTTTAGCCAAGGTGGTCTTGCCACTACCCCCAATTCCACAAATCTCAAACACACCCCTATCTTCTTTACCCATTAACATCTCCTTCACTTTCCTCTTCCCCAACTCAATCCCAGCACCTAAACTTACAAAACTATCCTCAAACCATTTCTCATCCTCTTCCATTCTTTTCACAGCTTTCCCTAAACACCCTCCACCACCACCACAGTCGTCAACTCCAATCTTTATAGCTTTAAGCCTATGTTCAAGAACATCAAATCTCTGTTCCATATTAAACCTAACGTGATGAACATCAGCTAGTACATGAGCTTGCATTGTAACTTGCATGAACCTCCCTACTCTTTTCTCCAGCCTCTCCATCTTCCTTGCCAGCTGCAAGTTCCTGTTATCGAGCCATAATATAATTAAATAATTAGAAGTTTATTCTTTCTAACAGCTTAAGATGATCACACAATTCAATAAGGTATCAAAGCAGGCAAGAGTTCTTGGTTCAAAGGCCCGTTTGGCCATAAAAACTAATCACTATTTTCAGAAATTTTTTACTTTTCTTCAGAATCAATGTTTGGCAATGAAAACTACAAAATTTCACTTTGAAGTTGAATTTTGGAAATTTGCGGAAATTTGAAAAACTCCAAAAAAGCTATTTTTCAATTTTTTCGCTTCAAATCACCTACAAAAATTCAAAAATAGCTCCAAATAGTATTCATGACCAAAAACAACTCTAATTTTCAAAAACAAAAAAATCACTTTTTTTCCGGAGTTCTACAATTTTTATGTCCAAACACCCACTAAAAGCGTGTTCCTTCTCAACACTTAAGATGGTCACGCAATTCAACAAGGTCACAATGTTTGGCTTATGAGAATCACATACATAAAAGAGGGGACGTTGTATAATTAAACAGTTAAAAATGTAATCTTTTTAACAGCTTAAGCTTTTGGATGAGACAGTCACACCTGTAGACGTTCCAACGGCCAGAGTTGAGAACTTTTCCGGCAAGTTCATACCCATCTTGTAGAATCTTCGAGAAGTCATCGAGCTGACGCTGACGTGTCTGTGAAAGTTCAACGCCAGTTTGTTTGATTTCTTGGATGATTGGGAGGAGACCGTTAATGTCGACGATGAGCTGCTCGGCCGTTGAACGGCAGAAGGTGGATTTTCGGACTATGGCTATGAGCTGTTTGAGAAGTTCGGTGGCGATTTCGCCGGCGAAAAAGTCCGTTACCGCCATGTTTGGGAACTTGGGAGTTGGTGGTTATTTTGATATTTTCACATTTTGTTTTGAAGAGCTTGAAGTTTGAGTGATTGTTATAGTAATTAACTACTAGTACTAGTCTACTACCTCGTGGGGTTTTATTAAATGTCAAATTTAACCTTCTTTTTATTTTATTTTATGTTATTAATTAAAAGGATAAATTTGTATTGTGTTGCTTTTTCAAAAAATTAAAAATCAATATTACTTCAAATTTTTGGGAAAAAAGAATAGGTAATATGAGGAATATAGTTAAACAACTTATGAGAAATAAAGATGGGCATAACAAACGAAACTCAAAATATAATTTCTTTCACTTTATTTTGTAAGGCCATGTCTGATTGATGAAGTTTTAGAAAGAAAAACAAATTTAACACATAACAAAAGTACCTTTAAATCTTGTGATCTTAACTATGTGATGATATTTTAGTTAAATTTGTTTACCCTCAAATTCGGATAACAATTAAACTTATATTGTAATTTTAAGGATACATGATTTTAATCCAATACAAATTGATAAATAAGGAATTAAACAAATGAATTAGACAATAAAATGAATCAAACTAGTATGCAAGCAAAGCCTCAACCTCGATTTGGTACAGTCTCGAGGTGGAATGGTAAGAATAGTAAATGAGAAGGCAATTCTGATGAACAGTAAATGAAATAGCAAGAAAGTAATGAGTATGTATTTTTATCAGTGAATAATTGATGATTATAAATGAATGGGATCCCTCTTTATATAATAGAGGAGTCCTAAATAAGGTACACTTCTAATTATAGTAGGAAATCGTATTAACAACTGATTAACCATCGTAGATTGATCCGTTCCGAGATTCACGTCATGATCCTCACCCTGTCGCGGATATCTCGCCCTTTCCGTTATCAAGCTATACCGATGTTACTTCGGAGTATGACCTCGATTATTGATGTCGACCTCGGTTTGAAAAGCTTCAATTTCGGACTCGACGTCCTAACTCTTTGACATGACATTCCTATCTCGATCAAAGAATGAAATCGGGTAGCCCCGATTTCTACCGTATACAGATAGTCCCCTCGTTTCTTAGAGTAAAATGATAAGAACGACTTGAGCCTCAATTTTTTGGAGACCTTGATAGTGATGTCATCCTCGTGACGTAAGCGATGGAGGTGACCGAAACGTTCCGTCGGTACAGTTCCCCAAATCATTAATGCTTGTCAATGGAGGGTCGACCACTAGCTCCACCAAACTGTCGCCGTAAATCAATAAATATGGACTCTTTTGATGAATCAAAATTTTACTTTCACCTTCATCAAAACCTCTAAGTCCCTTAACTCTCTCCATCTCTTCTCTTTCACCGCCCGTTGAGTCATCTTCGTTAGCACCAAAACACTAAGTTTCACCTTTCTCTGCTTCTTTTTACCTGAATCAATGGCGAAAACCTCAAAAACTATCCCACAATAGGAGAAAGCTTTTTCCTCTTCTTCCCAGCCGGTCGGTGACAAAACACCGGTGGAACCACTCCCTCACGAGTATGTTCCCGGCCCATGCACCTTAAAATACGACTTCAAAGTCGAGAACCCTTCATCGGTCCCAGGCCGATGTGAACACGTGTCGAGATACATCTGTTCGATAACGGCGGGGCATCTCGAGGCTACGAAGAGAGACTGTAACTGGGAGCCCAAGGTCATGCTACAGATCCCGCTCCTGGAGAGAGTATTACCACTTATGTGGAGGGGGTTTCTAAGTGTTTACACTTACCCCACATTGGGTCTTCTCGACCCAGTTATCATCGATTTTTGTAAGAGGTACCAGGTCACCCTCGGCCAGGTCCACCCCTCGTTCTGGTGCATTGTGATCATGCTCTACAGCAAGGCCGAGGGGCTGGAGTTCATTCACAGCCACCTCATATGGTTATTTCGACCCCGACTTTTTCGAGGGTTGATCAAGCTCCAACGCCGAGCAACGAAGGCCTTGTTTGCGAGCATCGACGAGGACAAGGACCAGGAGCAGGGTTGGATGAGCTGGTTCGTGAGGGTAAGGACCTATGACATCATCCCGGAGGAGAAAATGCCATTCCCCGAGAAGTGGAACCCCGATCGTAAGTAATGTATTGCCCATTAATCTTTGTACTCCGCTTTTGCTTTATGTAACGTTTTTATTTGTTATGCAACGGTTTCCTGGATGGTTCTCGCAGTCCCTGACCTTGAAGACTGGGTTCGGAAGTTGGCCTTGACTTCCTCCCATGCCGAGCGCAGTTGGCGTGACTTGGAAAAGGGCATATGGGAGGCAAAGAACCATGGTAGGTGTTTTATTCCTTATATCCGAGGTACTTTCCATACCTTTCCTTCTTACTGAACTTCTTTTTATGCAGGCCTGAATAAAGACGCAATCATGAGGCCCCCGAGTGGCGAGGAAGAGGTCAAGTCCCCAATTCCAAAGCCGGGGAAAGATAAGAAAAGGAAGGGGGTCTCGCTGTCCGAGGACCCCAAACCTAAAGCTCGAAGGACCAGGAGGAAGTCCATTCCTCTCACTGTGGAATCGTTCCAAAGTTTGAGAGAGGAGGAGGAAGAAGAAGAAGGGGACACCTCGGCGCTAGTGGCTCGACCTAGGAAGGCTGTCGAGGCCGCCAAACCTTCAGAGCCAGAGGCGACTACTAGAACCAAGCCTCATGGTGAGGAGGCTTCCAAGAAAGGTTCGGGTGAGAACCTCGAATCGCCTGAGGTCGATATCATCTCTCGACCATCTACGAACATACCGAACGGGGCCGGTTCTAAAACCCCGAGGGCCGAATAGAGCGCCCCGAGTGACTCGCTCAGGGCAATGACAACAGGTCATTCGCCTTCTTCGCCGAATTACTCCGAGGAGGCAATAAGAGATGCTCAGGCCTTGAAGACACCCGACATAGGCGGAGTCTCTGGTGAAAAGGATCCTTTTCGGGATTGCTTTACTGGGTCGATGATGCCTTAGACCTTAATGATGCATCCACCCTTTTTGAAGAGGCCCAACGTCTCCTATTTCGGTAAAGCTTTATTTGTTGTAACTCCTCTTCTTCTTTTTATTTCTTTGAGTATGGCTTATATCCTTATTCTTGTATAGTCCTTTACCAAGTCTCAGGCCAACTTGGGCCAATGCGAGGACGAACTCCAGAAAACCTCGGAGGAGAGGGATGCTTTAAAGCTCCTTTGCGGGCAAAAGGATGAAGAGCTTAGGGACCTTCAAGAAGATTTGGCCAAGGCTCGTAAGGAAGAGACCGAGCTGAACGAGCAGGTAACTATCCTTTTGAAAAAGTACGGACTTAATCCAAGGGTGGAGGATAATACTTCGATATCTCAGTTGCAGCAAAAGATTGAAAGGATCGAGTTGTTCCGGGGGGGGGGGGGGGGGGGGGGGGGGGGAGTCGATCAAGTTAGAGCTGACTGTGATCGGTGTAAGGAGAACATGGACCGCCTTGCTGCGGAAAAAGAGGATTCGTTGGCCAAACTATCATCGGTCGAAGTTCAACTTCAGAGCACTAAAGAGAAAAGCTCCGCCCAGGCCAAAAGGATCGAAAAGCTCGAGGCCGAGCTTGCTGAGGCCAAGGCGGAGGTCGAAAAGACGAAGGTCTTGGATGAAAAGTCCATAGCCATGTACCTGGTTGATGCTGAGGCTGCCAAACTCAGCTGAGGGAGGCCTCTGATCGGGTGCGGTGGAGTAATGATTTAGCTAAGTGCCAATTTTGGAGGGAGACCCTCGAAGAAATCTACGCTCGAGGCTTTGACCTCTCTAAGGAGATAGCTCAAGCTAAGGTGATTGAAGCCGATGTTAGGTTACTTGCCTCCTCCCATGATGAAGATGATGATGATGAGGGCAGTCGAGGTGGATCTGATAATGGCGAAGGGCTCGAAAGAGAAGCTTCCCCCGATGGAGAAGTCGATCCCGGGCATAGTTAGGACTTTATTTTTCTTTTCCCTTTTTGTAAGACCCTTGTCGGTCTCTTGTACACATTTTTATCCATATATATAAAGAAAATTTTCTTTTGAATGCCTTTCTCAATTTTTGTCTTCAAACATGCTTTGTGCCTTGTAAACTTTTAGCACAATCTTATGCTTTGAATAATATGTTTGAGATTTTGGTTTTGGGTGGCTTTATCGAATTCACAATAGTCGATTTCGAGTAAGGTTCAAACTTACAACAACAGTCCCTTTAAGGTTGGTATCGAGTAATGATGAATCCTCGAGCCGTAGTCGAGTGAGTTTTTATTCGAGCTTGAAATAGTGGAACCCTTAAGTTCGAATTGAGTGAGAACATGATCTCGAAATCCAAGTGTATTGGCCCTTAGGATCTTTAAATTGGGCCGATATGGCCTCTAAAGGATGGCTATTTTCCCCCTCTTTCGGCTTAAAGACTTGGTAAAAATTTCTTATGCCTTAGCACGTATTTTTTACTCATTGGGTTTTTTGAGGGTTTAATGTTGATCGAAACCCTTTTTTTTTTGTGCCTTAGCACAAGTTTGTGTTAGGATAATTTGATACCTCTTAAGGTTTTTCGAGGGATGATTTTATCGAATCCCTTCTGATTATTTTGCCGAGGGTAGCCTTTTTTTAATCGATTTTCAAAGAATTTGAAGGCCTGTTTTTATTGCGGGATTCGGACGTCTCCGAAACGCGTTAGTTAGGCCGTAGCCTTTGGGTATGCCTCTTGGGCTTATTTACCAACAATACTTCAAAATTTTTCGAAGCGTTAGTCCCCGAGAATGATGGCCTTGGCCTATAAATTGAGGGGTGTCTCTTTGAGGTCTTATAGATTTGAGTTTAGATAACTCGAACATGTTGATTTTCAACGGCAGTCCCCGAGTAGGGGGTTTGACTGTTCGAGGTGCATTTGTACTTGGCCCTTGAGCCATTTTTTTACAAAAATCATAAGCATGGAGCTTGTATAGTAGAAAATTTTCTTCGAGGCTCAAAATATTTGATAAGGAAAAATGCTTCTTTGAATAATTTATTCATGTGTACATATTTTTCCATTGGGGCTCGACTAATCTATATGGACACGGTTCGTTCGACCATTTGGCCCATTACAAAGTTTCCCTATCGAGACCCTTTTGACACGAAGTATTTTTCTTTGAAGATAAATCATCCGAGGCCGAGGGTGATGCCCCCCAATATTCGAGGTTGAATTTAAGGAAGCCTCAGATATTGTTGAATTGTCCCCAGGTAGCACATATAATTGTTGCCTCATTAAAAACCTCGCCGAAAAAACCCATTTGGGACAAAAATCGATCTAAGGGAAAAAGAGTGCAACACGTGCTTTAAAACCTGAAGTCTCGATGTCTTTGATCGAACACCTGCAATAAGTTAGTATCAAATATAAATGAAAAAGGGAGAGAGTCATACCTTAGCAATAATATCGTTTGAGAAGTGATATGTTCAAATTTTTTGGCAGTTGTTCGCCGATCATCGTGCTAAGCTTATAAGATCCCTTTCCGACGATATCGAGGACTTGGTAGGGTCCTTCCCAATTTGGGCCGAGCTTCCCTTCATTAGGATCTCGAGTGTTGATGGTGACTTTCCTTAGGACTAAGTCCCCGACTCTGAAGTGACGAAGGTTGGTTCTCCTATTATAGTATCTCTCGATGCGTTGCTTTTGCGCAGCCATCCGAACGAGGGCAGCTTCTCGTTTCTCATCCAATAATTTGACGCTAGTATTCATAGACTCGTGATTTGATTCTTCCATTTTATGCTGAAATCTGGCGTTGGGTTCCCCGAATTCGACTGGAATCAAGGCTTCGAAGCCATATACTAAGGAGAACGGGGTTTCCCCTACTGGACTTCGACGTTGTTCGATATGCCCAAAGGACTTCGAGTAGGATTCCTCTCCATTTTCCTTTGGCGTCGTTCAACCTTTTCTTCAGGTTATGAATGATAGTTTTGTTCGTTAACTCGGCGTGTCCATTCCCACTTGGATGATACGGTGTCGATAAGATACTTTTTATTTTATGTTCTGAAACTTTTTTACCTTGCTGCCGATGAATTGCTTTTTGTTGTCGCATAAAATTTCGGCAGGTATCCCGAATATGCATATGATGTGATCCCAGATGAAGTCTATAACTTCTTTTTCTCTGACTTTCTCGAAGGCCTGTCCTTCCACCCATTTGGAGAAGTAGTCAGTCACAAACAAAATAAATTTATCTTTACCTAGAGCCGATGGCAGAGGTCCGACGATATCCATCCCTCATTTCATGAATGACCATGGGGATAGGACCGGATCAAGTTGTTCTCCGGGCTGGTGGATCATCGGTACATACCTTTGACACTTCTTGTCACGCCCCCTTTTTCCTCACGGAATCGTATTTCGACATTCATTTGGGACAACTCCCTTCCTTTTGGGAGATGGGTATGGAAAGTGATGCCACCTAACGGATTTATGGTGTGTTAGGTCACCTAATGCAAGTAACTCATGAAACCAGTGTACGTTACCAGAGATTGGGTAAGGGCTTGAAATTACCTTGAGTGGAAGGTATTAGGCACCCCTCGAGGTCCACAATGGTGGTTCCCGGCCAAAATCACTTAGTAAATTAGTCATTTAACAGATAAGCATTCTAAGAACACATATGTAAGTAAAATAAAAGGGAGTTTAAAAGGTAAGCAATCCAAGCACACATATGTATAAAGATGGGGAAGTCCTAAGTTTGTTAGCCTATAGGATCACATCTGTACAATACCCGATAATCCTTCCTCAACTAGAGGGGTTACACGTGGCATTAGCGCACAAGTCATCATGTCCTTTTACTACCCAATTACCCCTCTCTTAGCGGTTATATAAGCGATTTTAATTAACGAACTCTAAGCGTGCTTTACCCGTCCCTTCCTTAGGGTCCCGGAGGTATTTAGGACCTCTAATTTTAGGCAGTTCTAGACTCTCCTAAGGTGTTTAAAAGGGAAAATCTAAGCGACAACAAAGAACATACAGGACTATCGAGTATGAAAACAATTAAGAGGGCTCATGTTTACCTCCACACATAAGTAGATAATTAGCACGCCTCAAACACAGATTTCAGAGAATTTTCAAAAGGTCCTAGAACAGGATATCTAGGTGAGTATAACAAACAGAGAATATGCAGCATTGTTTTAAAACGAAGTGACATAAACCTAATCAGTCCGCCTACTGATTTTAGAACCTGTTGAACCTGGGCAGTCACAAAGAAACAAAAACATAGTTTTACAGCTTTATAAGACCTTAATTACCTAAGGCTTGCCTAGGCGTGGATCTGTAATACCCTATAAACATGCAATCAAAATTCTGGGAATTAGTATTAAAACAGTTTGAACTTATTAAGTCCTATAGGCATGCTGGTCTAGGTGCTGAATATCAAGAAATCGATTCCATACAGAGTTATCCTATAACATGGTGTCTAGGCGTTGGGGCTGCTTTTAAGCATCCTTATAGACATGACGATTATTGATTTAGGCGATGTAGACGTGGTTTAAAACGAATATAAACACAGTCCTAAAGCAGGATTTCTAATGCACATAAAGAATGAACATTTTATTAGGCAGAATTACAACAGTAACTTAATAACATAATTTCTAGGTGATCATGATTATGCAGAAGCAGAATTTCGTGATAATGAAGTACTGAGCTATAACATGTTTTCTAATATGCAAAACCAGTAAACGTAATTATCCTAAGGCAGGGCTTCCAATGAAAATAACACCATAGTCCTACAACATGATCTCTAATGCAAGTAACATAATATAGGTCTAAAGGTATGATCTTTACTTCAAAAATAAGCATAGTATAAACCTAAAGCATGATTTCTACCCAATTTCCCCACAAAAATCATAGAAGAATCCTACCCTTTTACTAATCTCCCCAATATATGTTTACAAAGATAATTAATACAGACCAAAATTGAATGAATTACATAAATAAATATATGTTATACTATAGGGAGCCTGCAGATAGGCCCAAAGTAAACCTGGAGACACCATGCCTTCAAAACAGTCTCAGATACCAAGAGTCTCACAGCCAATAGGGTGTTCTGGTGTGTCAAAGTTCCCTAAAGACCTCAGGATCCCAGGCAATGCTCACACCAAGATCCTTTGAATAGGGAAGTGATTATGTGCAGTGTGGAAAAGGCCAGCCCCAGTGTTCCAGAGTTCGGAGGAATCTCATGGATTCCTAGGCAGTACACACACTGGAGGGGCAGAACTTAGGAATATAAGAGTAGAGGTGAGTGCTTGACATAGTTTTGAAAGAACTTGTTAAAGACAGTGTAGAGATAACACTTCTAGGAGTGAAAAGGTTTTCAAGAATAGAAACAATTTTAGGAAAAATCCAGGAGTGAAAAACAGTTTTGAAATCAATTCTAAAAGAACAGAGATTCAACATACAACCACACAAACTCAGAGTGCTCAGACTCACAACCATTCAGCAACCAGTTTTACAAATAGGGTTCAAGGGGTTGGGAACATAGAGAGCTTCACATCATAAACACATGAAAAGGGTCTAAGGGGAGCATATGGAACAACAAATGTACAGAACAACTAGGAGTCTACTGATTCAGGGACTTGACAAGCCAGTCGTGGTAAAAGATAATTAAAACATAGAGATAGAGCGTGGGAATAGTCATGTTGAAGACACGGGTGCATTAGTCATACCAATTAGGATAAATTAAATACATTAGGAGTCTACGACACTAACATGAGCAGACTAGTTGAGGGGAGAAAACAGGAACTGAACAAATATGCAAACAAGACAAATGAGATCTAGGCATGCTCAATTAAACACTTGAACTGGAGAGGGTAAAACTTAAACATATTGGGTAAAGCAGTAAATAAGAAGACAATTAAATACATAGCCAATTAACCAGTGCAGGAATAGGCATGGATTTACATAAAGGAACACATAAAATTGAGTTTCAGAATTGAACTAGAGACATACCAGTTAAGGAAACAAAGTGCAGAATGTAAAGCAAGTAGAGTTCCACTGTCTAGCCTTGGCTTTCAGCCGGCTAGACCAACAGTTAGCACAGTAAGGTAAAGAGAATCAAAGTTCAATCAATTAAGGATTAATCAACCAAATCACATAATCAATTCATATAGGAAGTCCGGAAAAGATCCCTTTAATTGGAGAATAGTCAATTAACGGTCATAGCAGGGTTCAATTAAGGTAATGAATCAAAACCATACTATATAGGGAGTTAGTAAAAATACCCAAACTACTGCCCACTAATTAAGGAAAATAAAATAGGGAAAACATGTCACAAATAAGGAAACCAGTAAAATCCAAGTACACGAATTTTAACAGGGCAATTAACAAGAAACAATCAGTAAAAAATCTTCAAAGAGTACTAATTTTATAGGAAAGAATTATTTGAATCCTCGGATAGAAATCAACCGAGTAAGAATCCCAAAGGGTTCTGACTTTAACAAGAAAGAAATTGTTCAAATTTTTAACAGAAGTCCATCAAGTAGAAATCTCACAAAATAGTGATTTTAATAGGGAAAATCGTTTAAGCTCCTAAATAGAATAAGTTAATAGGACTGGTTTGCAGAGATAAGCATAATCGAAACAAAAATTTAAAGAAATAAGTGTAAAACACAGAAACATACACGAGGATCAGTCAAGCTAGTAAAAAAATAATTAGTTTAAACACTGAAAAAGTTAGGAAGAAAACCCTTTTGAAAAATACTTAGGGCAAACCCTGATTTTAAAAGAAAGCAAATGGAATCAAATTAGTTAACCAAAACAGGAGATCTTCAAGGGAAAACACCAGATAATACTCGAACCGTTTCAGATCTACAAAGATCTAAACGAATTCGAGTAGTCGTAAACTAGTGTTTTTAGAAAACAATAGAGATGAAAAAAACTCGGTCAAAACTATGGATTCGAACTATAAATAGGAGGAAACTAATACTCACAAACGAGAAAGGCCATAGACAGGCCGGTAAATAATTTTCAGGCAGAATCCGGTTGGCTTTCCTTGAGATCTCCTCAAGGAATCATGAAATCAAAGAGCCAGGGAGTACAGGAGACCTGAGGTGGTCGGAGAAGGCACAGGAACACCATAGAAGGGGGTTCTCGCCGGTGACGACGTTTAGGGTTAAGGGTGGGTTGAGAGAGAATGGAGGAGGAGGGATTCAAAGGCGGCTGAGTTGAAGAAGTGATTAGGGGTTAGGGTTGTTTAAGGGTTAATTATGGTAAGGTTTATTGTGGACCGTTGATCTTTTAGATCAACGGCCACGATTTTATGGGGGTTTGGGTCGGGTAGGTACAGGTTGGGCCCAAGGGTATTTGGGTTATGATTAAAATCTGGGCTGGGGTAATAGTATGGGCTAGGTCCGAAATTGAACCAAATTAAAAGAGGCTACTTGTTAAATACCCACTTAATCGATAAAATAATTTGTTAAAATAGTTAGTAAATGATAAAAAATGATTTCTATGCATAAAATAATGAAAAATAATTACTCAATATTTTAAAATTACAGTGAGCCATTTTCTGGTAAAATAATGCAATAATGCACGCATGGGCTACAATTGCAAATTCATTGCAATTGTAACCCAAAAATGTAAATGTGGCTATTTGTGCAAATAGTTCAAGCTTAATATAAATATAAATAGTAGAATTAAGTCATAAAATTGTTATAAAATCATTTGTGATGCAATTAGTAATTATTTATATAAATAAAAATAATGGGATTAAATTTTAAAAATGTAAAAATTATGGAAAAATATATTATGCGAGACTAAATTGCATAGTTTAACATGTGATATACCTTACATTTGAGGTGCATTAATGATAAAAATACACTTGTTATGTGCTTAATGGAGTTTATTTCATGTGTAGGTGAATTGGAGATGGAAATGGAGCTAAAGGGATGCAAATAATTCAAAAAATACGCGAAAGGAGACACCCGGGCGATAGCTGGGCGACAGAGCCCTACAGCCTGACCCTACCTGGCGTTAGCCAGGCGTTAGGGCTGAAACGCCAGCCCTAGCCTGGCGTTAGCCAGGCCTTTGGGTCCAAACGCCCGGGGTTCCCAGTTCGGCCAAATCCGAGTTTTGACGAGTTTAAGTGTTTCCCGGTTGAAATAGAAGTCTCCTACACGGTTAGTGTTCGCCCTAAACATATATATAGACTCCTAAAACACAACTACAGAGATATTCGAGGAGATTCGAAGAGATTAAAAGAGATTTGGACGGCAAGACATCAATTTGTACAGATTTTCTTCATTACTTTGTAGTTTAATTATGCAAGTTATTTTAGGTTTTATTCTTATGAACTTGTTTAGATAAATTTTTTAATCTAGGGTTTTGGTAGAACCCGTTGAGGGATAAACTTATTGTGTTATTAATCTAGTTCCGATTGGTTGATTAATCTCTATTTGTTCAACTACGTTCTTGTTGTAGTTAATTGAATGGCCATCAATTAGCTGTTTCTATTTATTATGTAGCTACTTGAGAGAGAGTGCATATTTAGGTAGTTAATTGAACAACATCACTCCCGGAGTATAGACGAAAGTCATAACCGAGGGTTTAGAGGTTGGATTAGAGATAACGATACCTCGGGTGCAATCTAAAGTGAACTGTAATGCAATCTAGCTAGCGTAACTTGAGAGAGTGCGTCTAGTAAATTATCATAATTACTTGAGAGAGATTTATGGTAGATAGAGTGTTCATGATTGATAGAAACAACTAATCAAGCTATATGAAGTATCCGAGAAGTAAATTCACCGACGGGGGAAACCATAACCTTAGATCTTTATTACAATTGTTTACACCTTAGCGTAGTTAATCTTTAGTTTTAATCTTTAGTGTTAGTAATTTAAATAACATCAAGTGACAGTTGAGTATTCTAACAGCTTGCTTGATACGTAAATTCCCTGTGGGATCGACTCTGGGCATAATACCCCGGATTATATTTGCAACGCCCGCTTAGTCTTTTATTAGACATAGTTGAGCGTGATCAAATTTTGGCGCCGTTGCCGGGGAATTAACGTTATTATCAAGTGTAGCTGTAATTGTACATATTATTAGGTTTCAAGTTTGAATTTTTTTTTAGTATTTGATTTTTATTTTCTTTATTTTAGTTTTATTTGTTAAAACATGGCATCATGGAATTATGAGAGTTTGGATGTTGGTAATTCTACTTTTGATCCTCATTATGCGTATTATGGAGGGCACCACCTAGAGAGAAATTATCAAAATATTCCCGAGAGCGAGTTATGTGCACCAACTCAATCTTATGTGTGGA